>JAWQFJ010008894.1:0-2500 GCA_034096865.1 Theodoxus fluviatilis | reverse complement strand
CTCACCAAAACAGTTTATTATGTATCAGATTATACTCATTACTGAAGCTAAGCAGTTCATGAAAGAGGTGCGTTTGTATGTATCAGATTACACTCATTACTGAAGCTAAGCAGTTCATGAAAGAGGTGCGTTTGTATGTATCAGATTATACTCATTACTGAAGCTAAGCAGTTCATGAAAGAGGTGCGTTTGTATGTATCAGATTACACTCATTACTGAAGCTAAGCAGTTCATGAAAGAGGTGCGTTTGTATGTATCAGATTACACTCATTACTGAAGCTAAGCAGTTCATGAAAGATGTGCGTTTGTATGTATCAGATTACACTCATTTCTGAAGCTAAGCAGTTCATGAAAGAGGTGCGTTTGTATGTATCAGATTATACTCATTACTGAAGCTAAGCAGTTCATGAAAGAGGTGCGTTTGTATGTATCAGATTATACTCATTACTGAAGATAAGCAGTTCGTGAAAGAGGTGCGTTTGTATGTATCAGATTATACTCATTACTGAAGCTAAGCAGTTCATGAAAGAGGTGCGTTTGTATGTATCAGATTATACTCATTACTGAAGCTAAGCAGTTCATGAAAGAGGTGCGTTTGTATTCAAGATGACGTTTCCTCTGTGTGAGTCTCAAACTTGCAAAATGGCAACGCTAATTATGATAGTATTCATAATGGAAATAACAAACACTGCGCATATTGGCATCACATTTTCAATGACGTTAGCTGTGAACTACACAAGTTATCCTCACAGAAGAATTTTTATCGCTGCTTGTAAATTCTAATGCACAGAATTGTACTGAGACGGAGCGATAGAGAAATGCAGACACAGAGCTTTTTGCTCGAATATATCGCCAGGTACTCGACACTGTCTGCATCAACACTTCCTAAATGAATCGTCACCGGCTACCCCACAACATTAATTAATTAATCAATCAATTGAAATATTAATCATTCCATTAATTGATTTATCTATCTATTATTTATCTATATACTGTATCTATTCATTTTAAAATTATTCATTCATTCATCCATTTTTTCATATACTTATCTATCTATTTTTTATTTGTTTTTTTCATTTATTCATTCATTATTCATATTTTACCAAATATATTTATTCATTTACTAACGTACTTATTTGTTCATGTATTATTCATTCATCTATTTATGTATTCATTTATTATTGTTTGTTTGTTTGTTTGTTTACCCATCTTTCTGTATATCTGTCTGTCTGTCTGTTTGCCTATTACTTAATTTATTTATCTATTTATTTATTCATATACAAATGTATATAAATACACACACATCTATACGCATACATATTGTAATTGACATTTTCGTCAATCTGAAAGTTGCATAGTGGAATGATACTTATCCCACGAAATGATGTTTTTCATGACGTTGTTCAAATACTGTCCCTTATATTTTGCAGTTTTTCATTGTACCCTTCAAAGTGACATGAAATGTTGAGCACATACTTTTTCAAACTACTCGCCCCATTTCGATTTTATTCTAAAACTATTGCTGCGTGTGTGCTGCTTAGTACCAAAAAAACCCATTGTTGTTGCCATAAACTTTGGAGAGATTTGTAGCACCCACTTTTTTGTTGATAAAAATATCAAAGATAAACCAACATTAGAAAGCACTGGATGCACGTTTCTCTCTCCAGTTTTTAAGCATGCTGCAAAAGTGTTGCTATTTTTCCTGTAAAAATTCTTCAACAACGAATAACAAGTAATGTTTGCTTATCGCTAGCTAGCTCAATTAAGCCACGAGTCAAAGACACAAAAAAAATCATAGCAACTTCCTCCCTTAAAAAAAAGATACGAAAAACGAAACAAAAAAGAACCCCCAAAATCGAACAACAAAAACAACCCCCAAAAAACCTTCCCCCAAAACAAACAACAACAACAACAACAACAAAGAACGTCTGCTACTAATGACCAGATGATCCATTCCTTTGTCCCCTAGTGGGTTGGGGTGGGTTTGAGGTAATAATTGATCCACATTGTCTCACTTCGCGCTTCGTAAGAGGTGAATAAATGGCGCGATGTGACTTGACCAGCACTTATTCATCCTGGGACATGGTGTTTATTTCGCACAGCCTGTCCCCACGCAAGCGTTAAACAGCAGCATGGGCGCTGCATTTCACTATGGCGGATTAATATCCACCTCCAATTTCTCTCCAGCAGCATGGCCATTTGAAATAACTCTGGCGGACTCCACCAGAATCCGGATAGTTAGGGAACGCTGAGCCAGCTGAGTCCTTCTCTTTGTGACTGCATGTGCGGTCTCATCAATCACAGACATCTGTTTCAAACACACGAAGCCCTTTCGAACACACAGACATCTCCATCCAGTGTGCAGTCTGTTCCCACACAAAGTCCATGTCTACAGCCCTGGGATGGCAGCTGGCGGCGTCCTGCCCAGGATGAGGTCCGCTGCCTTCTCTGCGATCATGATGGTGGGGGCGTTGGTGTTGCCAGACGTGATCTCGGGCAT
>JAWQFJ010008890.1:0-13570 GCA_034096865.1 Theodoxus fluviatilis | reverse complement strand
GTGTTTTTGTTAGTATCTATTACTGGCTGTCCTACGGCTCTGCATCGTGCAATGTAATCAACTACGCGACCACTACTACTACTTACTTGAACGCACACTACTACACTAAACTACTTTACGTACTACTGTACTAATCTTGCTATCTTATTTGTGACATGTGCGTACTTTCGGCGTTCCTACTGCTACTTTACTGACATACAACCATGTGCTTTGTATCTTTAGTTGACCGCTCACTCTGCTTGTTCCCACATCGCTTCATCCTCCTCACTCCGCTGTGCTTCCTGGTTTCTCTTTGATCTCCTGCTCCTCTGCTCTTCACTTCCTCCTTCCTGCGTCTGCATCGCTCCGTGCTCTCGACTGCTCATGCTGCCTTCCTCTCCTCCTGCTACTGCTCCTCCGCTCCTCTTCCTCCTCCTGGCGTTACTCCTCCTCCTGCTCCTCGTCCTCCTCCTCTCCTACTGCTCCTCCTCCTCCTCGCGCCCTGCTGCATCCGCCTCCCCTCCTCTCCTCCTCCTCCACCTCCTCCTCCTCCTCCTCCTCTTCCTTTTCCTCCTTTCTTCTTTTCCTCCTTTCTTCATTTTTTTTCTTCTTTCTTCTATCCTCTCTTCTTCTTCTTCTTCTTCTTCTTCTTCTTCTTCTTCTTCTTCTTCTTCTTCTTCTTCTTCTTCTTCTTCTTCTTTGTCGTCTACTACTACTACTACTACTACTACTACTACTACTACTACTACTACTACTACTGGTACTACTTCTACTACTATTACTACTACTACTACTACTAACTGCTGCTACTACTACTACTACTACTACTACTACTACTACTACTACTACTACTACTACTACTACTGCTGCTGCTGCTGCTGCTGCTACTACTGACTGCTACTACTACTAACTGTAACTATTACTGCTATTCCTACTGCTACTACTTCATACCACTATTACCACTACTAATACATCATTATCTTTCACTACTACTACTACTACTACTACTACTACTACTACTACTACCATTACTACTACTATTACTACTACCAGCACCTGCACCACCATCACCACCACAGCTACTTCTTCTTCTACTACTACTTCTGTTACTACTGCTGCTGTTAAAACAACAACAACTACTACTACTACTACTACTACTACTACTATTACTACTACTACTACTACTACTACTCCTGCTGCTGCTCCTGCTGCTGTTGCTTCTGCCACTGATACTACTGCATGCCCTAATTTGTCAATGATTTCACTATTACTCTGAAACCTCCACTTTCTTATGTCACCCGTACCCGACCTGCACGGAGAGAGAGAGAGAGAGAGAAAGAGAGACAGACAGACAGACAGACAGACAGACAGACAGACAGACAGACAGACAGAACGAAAACTTGGAGCGGACTGCTAGATCTTTACCCACTGTAGAAAGCGCACTTCCCCTCCTCTCCTTCATGACTATCTCCTTGTCAGTGCATAGAACAGTCAGTGTGAAGGACAGTTAATGCAAAGGAAGGTCAGTGCAAAGGACAGTCCGAGCATAGGACAGTCAGTGCGAAGGACAGTTGCGCAAGCTTTTTGGCTTCACACACAACACTTCAACAGTAGGTTCTACAATTTTGGAATGCGAGCTTAGGTTACTCCATTAAACACGTAACAGATAAATTATTTTAAAAAAACAACAACACTTACCCAGCTTTGCACGAGCAATGAGGATGGTTGATCTTCTGCTTAGCAGCGTCAAGATGGAAAGAAAGTCGATGTGGTGCTTCATTTTTTTGCATTGATCTGAAGCACTGAGCTGTCACCTCCACCGTTTAATCCTCTTGCTCATAGATCTTAATTTCGTCTAAATAACATGAGTAGTATTTATTCATACCCCTGTCTATCACAGTCTGAGAAATCTTCTCACTGTCTGGCAAAAATGAGACACAAATGCTGTCCGGAATACAACGCAACGAGTCAGTCTGCGTTCGCGTGGAAGCCATTTTGCCGCCTGCATGTGTTACCACGCGAGCTACAGCGAGAAAGAGGCGTGGCTGTGGAGGGGCATTTCGCCATTCCGTCAAATGACATTTGAGGGGGGGGGGGGGGTGTTTCGAGTTTACGACCTAAATAAATCACTTTCTTTTCAAACCTCGATTCTGAAAATTTGATACATTCAATCGGACCTAACTTCCAGTAAGTGTGCAAAATGTCAAGGAAATCCGTCCAGTAGTTTTTGAGAAATCAGCCGTTAAGTCCGGACTAACAGACAGACATACAGATAAAATTACGTCACGTTATTGATCACGTCACACAGTTTGCATTTCGCCATTCCGTTAATTGGCATTTTAGGGAGGTGCTTTCGAGTTTACGACCTTAAAAAATCACTTTCTTTTCAAACCTCGATTCTGAAAATTTGATACATTCAATCGGTCCTAACTTCCAGTAAATGTGCAAAATGTCAAGGAAATTCGTTCAGTAGTTTTTAAGAAATCAGCCGTTAAGTCGGGACTGACAGACACACAGATAAAGTCTGTAGGACCTCCAGTAAACCTGGAGGGAAAATACACACTAACGTTTTCGCGTTTCTTATACATGTTCGTGAGTATATCTTTGACGGTATGGATAGATAAAAGCCTCTTTACAAGTAAACTGTTGGACCATTTCTTTTTATATCTACAAATTAAGGAGCAATATCGTCCCCAACAGCAACCACATTGGGCATGGATGAGGACGTGACGGAGGGAGGGAGGGAGGGAGGGAGGGAGGGAGGGATGGGAGGGAGGAAAGTGGAGGGAGGGAGGGGAGGGAGGGGAGGTAGGGGTAGGGAGGGAGGGAGGGAGGGAGGGAGGGAGGGAGGGAGGAGGGAGGGTGTGGTGATGTGGGGGAGAGAAGACGACCAATCTCGGTATTAAAATACACAACCATGAGCATATGTTACAGGTTGAGTTAAGAGCTATGGGAATACTGGTACGACAGATAGCACAAAAGCTCTATGTATATTATTTCTACTTTATAATACAGCCCATAGCTGTCTGAGCAATGTAATGAAACAACATATTTTAGAACACAGCATTTGATCACAGGATTCATTGTCGATGTTGGGAAAGACCGGACAGAGAGAGACAAGACAGACAGACAGACAGACAGACAGACAGACAGACAGACAGACAGACAGACAGACAGAGACAGAGAGCCATAGAGACAGACAGACAGACAGACAGACAGACAGACAGACAGACATACAGACAGACGGACAGACAGACAGACAGACGGGCGGACAGACAGATAGACAGAGAGACGAACGGGCGGACGGGCGGGCGGGCGGACGGGTGGACTGACAGACAGAGAGCAGAGCAGAGCAGAGCAAGAGCAGAGCAGAGCAGATAAGACAAGATAAGATTAGGTAAGTTTAGATTAGATTAGATTAGATTAGATTAGATTAGATTAGATTATTAGATTAGATTACATTACATTACATTAGATCACAGTAGATAGATTGACAGATTGATAGATAGAGTCAGAGAGAGAGAGAGAGAGAGAGAGAGGGGGGGGGTGTGTGTGAAAAAAGCAACATTTCGAATGAAAGGATGGAAGGAGAGAAAAGGAAGGGTCAAATAAAGTGTCAGACAGCAAAACAATCGAACAAACAAATAGACTAACAAACAAACCGACCGAGTATAGTGCTACTACTTCTACCACTACCAAGTACTAGGCCAGCATAGGCGAGAAGGCCTCTCCAGGAACTAGGCAAGCAAAGTGAGCGCTCGCCGTCATGAACATGCCCCACATATTGGGAAGATTATAAAATGACCGACATTTCGTCAGCCACAATTAAAGTTCAAAGCCTGAGCTTGAAGACCAAACGGCGGAATCCCTTCCACTAATGGGACACACTATTGAACTCGTCCAAAGAAAGGGGTGCGGACCCTCTCCACTGGTGGGCCACGTACGGCATCGGATTGGCTGCGTTTTTACAAAGACGTTTATGCTAGAAACAGAGCCGAATCGCCTTGTCGACTGTTGCGAATAATAATGATCGGAACCCAATTCAACTGAAAGCGCATTGTGTAACCCCAGTTTGTCAATTATTCACACTTTATTAACATTCTGTGGGCTGAACAAGTGTCCAAGATTGCGTATGTGACCTAGCGAGCACGTATAATGATTTGGTACGTTCTTAATTTGTTTCGTGTGGGATCTCACTGCGAATTAAACGACCAACATCGCACCCCACTCCCCAGTCCACTTGTGTGGTCTGTTGTGTGCGCGTGGTCTGTAACTTGCGGTCCGTCCCAGCTTGCGCCAGGAAAGTAGAAGCAGGACAGGTGTGTTTTCTACAGGATGTTTATTCCCGGACTGGTCAGCGCTTCTAGCAATCACTCGATCGTGCAATCACAGTGGTCACTCGTGCTGCTCAGGCTGCGCCTCCATACGGCTCCGACAGCCTTCCAAGCACTTGCTTCCCGTCACCAGTCTCTCCTCCAGTCTCCAATCTCTGTCTCTAGTCCAGTCTCGCCAGCACATATATTCCACAAGTTCAAAGTCGGTCAGACAGACAGATCGATGTTCTTGCGACACTGCCTCGATGACCGGTGAACACCTTCTCCAAGACTGCCCCCACCATGATGCCCTCAGAAGAGCCACATGGCCAGACCCAACACCAGTGAGGAGCAAACTCAATGGCAACCTGGAGGAGCTGCGGAGAACAGCAGCATTTGTGCGGGCGACTGGCGCAATCATCTAGCGATCGACAAGAAGAGAAGAAGAAGACGTCTTATCATGTATACATACGAATATATATATATATATATATATATATATATATATATATATATATATATATATATATATATATATATATATATATATATGGGTTCGAGAGTATGTCCAGCGACCTCTGCCCTGCCACGTCGGCATACTCGAGGGCCAACCGGTGGTCAGACGCTTGACCAGGCAGAAATCGCCTCCACCCCCTCTCACAGACAAAGAAGGTGCTGACTCATTCTGACCCTCCTCTTACAGACAAAGGAGAGAAAGCCCCCGAACCTTTCGCAGGCACTTTACATGACATTCACATCTGCAAGCATTTCACATTCCTTCGCAACTGGTCCATTAGTGGAGGGGATTCCCAAACGGCCGCTAAATACACATTATCTAACGGGCTATCGGCTCGTATACTGTACGGAGAGAAAAAAAGAGGGGGCGATTGTTTTTTGCCATGACCACTTGAAGCGCGATGCCCGATGACCGTTTACCGTTTTGCCATGACCACTTGAAGCGCGATGTCCGATGACCGTTTACCGTAAGACATGAATTTTGCTAGCTAACTATATATAGTCTACAGCTATTCTGCGCACTCCAATTCGAACTGTCGTGTAATGTAGGTAGTATGTCAGAGCTATATTCTGAGTTGACAACGACGTAACAACGGATTTAATTCTCAATCGTCTGTATAAAAGTATGATAAGTTTTGACAGTCCGGAAGCTAACAACACCGTTCACATGTAGTTCCAACGTTTCAAATGCGACGCTCAGTTAGTACTCCCTCCCACCATCCGATCTTGCGGCGAGATATCACGAGTAATCTGCCTGGAGATCGTTTTCCAGGTGTGTTAAAAGAATATTCATACACTTTATAACTTGATTTATCCCCACTGCAGTTACAAAACGATTTTGTCCTTTACAAGTACTCGAAATCCGGTATTTTTCCTTTTGGTGTAGATTTGGAATCCTGAAAATGTCACAAAGTCACTTTTTAACCGTTCTCCTTCACACCTGTGAGACCTAATTTCTTTCCGCGGAGTGATAGCCGAAGCGTGCATTCAGGTGTGCGTCGTTGGTTCAGGTGCGACGGTAAATGGCGGCCGTATGAGGACAGCTTACCACGCCGAATAGAAAAGCGCAATGCACCTTCTAACAGCCCTCCTGGTGTTGGGTACCCTGTCCAGCACACTGGCAGGTAAGCTAACGACATATACAAACCCACCAAGATGACAGGAGTGTACCTGCCAAGTTGCATTGAACGTTTGTGAGGGTGTCCCCAACATGCGGAAGTAACCTCATTTCGACGTGCTATGAGCAAGAATCGCAGTGCGACATACCGATGTTTACATCGACTGCATGGCTTGAGACATGGGGCGATTGCTGTACATCAGTTCTAGGGGGAAAACCATGTACTTCGAGGTTACTGTAGTGAAATCATATTTAGTGTTCGTGTGTTCCTGAATCCAATCGCCCCGAGACGAGTAGTCATCGTCTTACTACGGCTTATGTATGATGCACCGTTTTGCCATATAAATTATAATCTGGCCCAATTTTCCCCACAAAACACAATATGGGTGTTTTCTCGAGTTAACCTGCGTACATAAATTAATTAGATTTTATACCATCTTTGTTTGTATTTTGTTATCCTTGTAGTGCGTGTGCTTACTAATCAATGACATACACCGATTGCAGACAAGCTGTCATATCCAAATGAGGAGTGTAAACGAATCTACCATGTTTTGTGGAATAATTCTTTTTAAAAGTCTACCATCATTCCCGAATTTTGGAAAATTATTGCATGGCACAGCATTCACTTAACCAGTTCACAACAGAAGCCTACTGTAGTAGTTTACACGTTCATAGAGTGACTGTTGTAAAAAAAAAAGGTGTAAATACTGATATCTGGTGATGGAAACTATATATAATAATGATGTCTGATTTTTTTTTAGCAATGGTGGTGCAGTTGAAATCATTGCCCCTTGATACTCATGTTTGTTTTTCTTTTAAAGGGCCCAGGCACCTGCGATGGTGTGTGATGAGTGAGGATGAATATGCAAAGTGCCTTGCAATGGACAAACAGCTGGAAGCAATGAAGAAGTTGACTCCACCAATAGATCAACTGTCCGTCCTTCCTGAGACCTTCTCTTGCATCCGGGCTGTGGATGTGTAAGTATTAACTTGACATTTACTTTTTTAAATTAAATTTTTTATATAGCCCAGTCTTGTTTTGAAGATGTATGTTTGATTGCTTCAGTAAGAGAGGAACATTAAATCAAAAAAACAGTCTTAGCATATAATCACAAACCAGACCCCTTTTTTTACTTTTACCGAATCCACATGCTACTGTACCCCAGAAATGTGCTAAAAAAATAGTCATACCCAGAACTCTTACAGTGAGACAAATCTTATACGTTGTTACGTTGTAGGAAAACATTTCCAAGAAAATCACTGTTACAGATTCTGCACAAGATGCAGGCAGACAGGCAGGCAGGCAGGCAGGCAGACAGGCAGGCAGACAGACAGATATCTGCTCAATGCATAGACTGACTTTGTTTAGATATTAATTCACAAGTCAAAAATTAATTATAGCCTAACCCTGACATGAAAATCAAGCCTTTAAATGATCGTTAATACCAGTGAGTGTTCTATTTCCCCCCTAGATCATACTGAAGATGGTGTTGGATAGGCACCAATGTGGTTTGACCTTCAGTTTAAGTCTTCGCATGAGACATAGAGTTAAGGTACACACAAACAAATACTAACTAGTGGAAACAGTAATCCGACCAACCCTGTTTTTTTCTGCCCACCCTAAACTCTTTTTTTAATCATTCAACAACAACAACAAGAAAGAAAGAAATTGACTGCATTCTGCCTCAACTTCCCTGCCCTATAAACATTCAGGGAATCCACTATTTAAGTTTCTAAAAAGTGTTTTCATTGGAAGAAAGTTTGGTTTATGTGCAATCTGGCCTCTTTTGAAAATAAAATTAAGGCATAAAAATAACCTGAGACTGGCCTACTGACTCTAGTATTTGTCCATGTTACTTTGAACACAACTATTTTGTTGTTGTTGTTGTTGTTGTTGCCTTCTGTGATAAAACCTATCGATACACATATATGCTTACAGGGAAGATAGTTAAATGTAAGCTCATTTACAAAATGAGTATGTTAATATGTGATGGAAAATGTACACAATTACATTGACCTAAAATTTTTCTCTATAACACAGCATTATACATGTACATGATGTCACACAGGCAAAATTTATTACTTGATCAAGTTGATGTTTTCTTATTTAAGTTTTTTTGGTTATTGTATTTGTTTCTTAGTAGTGGATAATTTATTGGCAGCAGCTGGCTGATCTGCAGAGATTAAGGCCCAATGCCTATACAAGATGATTTTCTTCATTCTGAAAGTGATTATAAGTAAACATTTATACAAGTTTAAAATTTTTCAGCTTTGATTTTCTGGATAAACTTACAAGACTTAAATCTTTAGAGTTTAGTTAGTCACAATAACCATTTGCCTCATAAAAAAAATAAAAATTATCTTACTATTCACTTCTTTTTGCCAGTTTTTATTTTATCCTCTAGTAGCTGCAAGATCATTCTATTTGACAATTGATGTACTTTGTATTCTGTGAGCAACCTTCCATGTTCATTACTAATGTACTTGTCACAGTTTTTCTCATGTAGTGAATAAAGGAGATATCACACTAATGATAACAAGATAGCCATCTGGAGGGAAAAGCCTGCTACGTTGTTTTTGTAGCTGCTGTCAAATCTACTGTCTGCATACATTTGGAATGTCACTGAATGAAAGAGTATGCCAACAGTTTGTGTATGTGCATGTTTGTGTGTGTGTGTGTGTGTGTATGTGTGTGTGCGCGCGCATGTGCATGCATGTGTGTTTTGTGTGTGTGTGTGTGTGTGTGTTTGTAAGTGTGTGTATGTTTGTGTGTGTATGCACATGTGTTTACCTGTGTATGTCTATATTGATGTGCATTTAGCAAATGTGGTTCATATTCCACTGTGCTGGAAGTTAACCAATATGCAATTGAACATTTTTTATATTAAGATGAGTTTCTTTCAGCAATACTTATTGTGACACGTGCCAATGGAAGATGGGACAATTTCTATAGTAAAAAGAAATGGGACATAAGGCCTGCTTTTTTCCATTTAAAGTTTGAGTGCATAACAAACATTTGAATACAACAAGACAGGCATAATGCTTTTTGCTGCTTCAGGTTTGAGCTTTGCTGTTTCAAGTTTGAGTGTATGAGAAACATTGATGATTACAAGGCAGATTTATCATGTTCTTTGCTGTTTCAGGTGTGAGTGTATGAGAAACATTGATGATTACAAGGCAGATATCATGCTCTTTGCTGTTTCAGGTTTGAGTGCATGAGAACCATTTAGGACAACAAGACAGATATCATGCTCTTTGCTGTTTCAGGTTTGAGTGCATGAGAAACATTGAGGATTACAAGGCAGGTATCATGTTCTTTGCTGTTTCAGGGTTGAGTGCATGAGAAACATTGAGGACTACAAGGCAGGTATCATGTTCTTTGCTGTTTCAGGTTTGAGTGCATGAGAAACATTGAGGACAACAAGGCAGATATCATGCTCTTTGCTGTTTCAGGTTTGAGTGCATGAGAAACATTGAGGATAACGGGGCAGACATCATGGTTCTGGATGCAGGCCAGGGTTATTTTGCTGGCCGCTACCACAACATGAAGCCGTTTCTGGCTGAAAACTACAATGACCGTGAGTAGAGTCAGCCCTTTAATATCTTTTTCACTGTCACTCCCCTGTTACTGAGTTACTTTCAAATTTACAAAATGAAAATTACAATTATAAAGTACGTTGGATAGGTATGTACTCTAGGATTTTTTTCCTCTATAATCTATTGGCTGTCATTGGGGATTCAGAGAGTATGTATGAAGCTTGCTGCAGTGAAAATGTAATGCCTACCAGTTTGTTCAGGTGGAGGAAATGAGAAACTGAGTGTGTAGGTCAAGATTGTATGTAACATATTTGTGCTTAACATTTTTTTTAGATAAAAGCTAATTAATATCAATACAGCAAAAAGTCCCATCTTGCTTGGAAAAGGCCTTTGTTTATTGCCTTTTTAATTCTTAATTCGTCATTGGTGTTTGATTTTCCCTTGCTTTTGAAAAAGTGCTAAGATGTGGCAAACATAATAGTTAGTTCACAGATGGAGCTGAAAACTACACTGAAAAATAATCCGTGTTTGTGTGTGTGTGTGTGTGTGTGTTTGTGTGTGTGTGTGTGTGTGTGTGTGTGTGTGTGTATGTGTCTGTGCATAGGTGTTTGTATGTGTGAGTGTGTAAATGTGTGCTTAAATACTGTAGATCCAATGATAACTAGTCATGGAATCCTACAATGCATGTAGTTGCAGTGAAAGGCACTTGACACAGATTGTAACGCCATAAATCTTTCTTCTCAATCCAGAGCCCCAGATGGAGCCCAAGTACTATGCTGTGGCTGTCTTCAAATCTGCTTCCCCTGTTGCCCTGCAGGCTCTGCGAGGAAAGCGCGTGTGCTTCCCAGGTAAGTTCCAGCTACACCTTAAACTGTGTGTACTTATTTTCTGGGCAATGTGCATTAATTTCATGGGCAACGTGCATTTATTTCATCCTCAGTGTGCATTTATTTCATGGGCGGTGGGCATTTATTTCATGGGCAACGTGCATTTATTTCATGGGCAATGTGCATTTATTTCATAGGGGGGTGCATTTATTTCATGGGCAATGTGCATTTATTTCATGGGCGGTGTGCATTTATTTCATGGGCAATGTGCATTTATTTCATGGGCAGTGTGTATTTATTTCATGGACAGTGTGCAGTTATTTCATGGGCAGTGTGCAGTATTTCATGGGCAATGTGCAGTTATTTCATGGGCAATGTGCAATTATTTCATGGGCAATGTGCAGTTATTTCATGGGCAATGTGCAGTTATTTCATGGGCAATGTGCAGTTATTTCATGGGCAATGTGCAGTTATATCATGGGCAATGTGCAGTTATTTCATGGGCAGTTATTTCATGGGCAATGTACAGTTATTTCATGTGCAGTTATTTCATGGGCAATGTGCAGTTATTTCATGGGCAATGTGCAGTATTTCATGGGCAATGTGCAGTTATATCATGGGCAATGTGCAGTTATTTCATGGGCAATGTGCAGTTATTTCATGGGCAATGTGCAGTATTTCATGGGCAATGTGCAGTTATTTCATGGGCAATGTGCAGTTATTTCATGGGCAGTGTGCAGTTATTTCATGGGCAATGTGCAGTTATTTCATGGGCAATGTGCAGTTATTTCATGGGCAATGTGCAGTATTTCATGGGCAGTGTGCAGTTATTTCATGGGCAATGTGCAGTTATTTCATTGGCAATGTGCAGTTATTTCATGGGCAGTGTGCAGTTATTTCATGGGCAATGTGCAGTTATTTCATGGGCAATGTGCAGTTATTTTATGGGCAATGTGCAGTATTTCATGGGCAATGTGCAGTTATTTCATTGGCAATGTGCAGTTATTTCATTGGCAATGTGCAGTTATCTCATGGGCAGTGTGCAGTATTTCATGGGCAGTGTGCAGTTATTTCATGGGCAATGTGCAGTATTTCATGGGCGGTGTGCAGTTATTTCATGGGCAATGTGCATTTATTTCATGGGCAATGTGCAGTTATTTCATGGGCAGTGGGTATTTATTTCATGGGTGGTGTGCATTTATTTCATGGGTGGTGTGCATTTATTTCATGGGCAGTGGGTATTTATTTCATGGGCAGTGTGCAGTATTTCATGGGCAATGTGCAGTTATTTCATGGGCAATGTGCAGTTACATCTTAGGGAGTATGCCTAAGCTCCCTCTCATGTGTATGCTTCATCAAAGATGCTTGTGAAATCTGTGCCAAGCGTTGTATTACCTCCCCTGTCAAAGGAGTAGTGTCCCTTGTACGATGAGGTGATGAGGTGCTTTCATAGGAGATTGGATGCTTTTTTAGTTCAAAGTTTTGTTCAAGTGTGATTTGAGATGATAGCCATATATCTGTACATGTTTCTGTGGTAAATTTCCAACCATCTCTATACATACTGTGTACATATCTGTATTTACATGTAATAAGAAGAGACGTTATTGTTAGGTTTTTATTCCCATGTATCCCATGATTATCATATTATCCATGAGTTTTGGCTTGAGTTCATGCCCAAAGTCTAGTAGAATAAGTGACATGGATTCTGTTTACAGGTATTGGCATGAGTGCAGGCTGGCTGTACCCCATCTCCAAGATGATCGACACCAACACCATCCCAGTGTCTGAGTGCAATGCTATTGTCAAGTCTGTCACCAACTTCTTTGGTGACTCATGTCTCCCTGGTGCCCTGTCATCCTTCTACAACCCTTTTGGTGAGAAACTGACTGCTGTGTGTGGCAATATGCACTCCACTCGCTGTTCTAGTGGACATCTTCTTTCTGACTGCAGAATGAAAATCATTTGTGACTGTGCATGAGAATTCAAGGCTAAGTAACAAAAACATGACAAAATGAAAGGTTGCAACCACAATAATATTTATTCATTCAGACATATTCCAGAAAAATCAGGATGTTCACAGAGGAAATCTTAAATTGTTTACAGTATTGTAAAGCTCAAGAAAACAAATACCAAATGATGGTGGTGTCAAATAGACTCGTGGCCACGAATTTCTATGTCAGTGTTCTCAAATGGTTTTTCTTCTTAAACAATCTTCTCCTACACTTTTCATTAGTTTCAAACCTATCCTGATAGTCTATTATCCTTTTTTCTCTCCAAATTTAGGTATCTTTTGCATGTTAAAACCGCTAATCCAAAGTCCTCAGGATTATTATTGGAATTACTGTGTATAGAATATTTTGAGTTACCCTATGACATGTAATTTATACATATTTCTTCCTCATGTACACATCATTTCTCCATAAGCTCCACATATTCTCTAGATACCTTATGGAAGTGCTAGGATTTGTGTGTGTGTGTGTGTGTGTGTGTGTGTGTGTGTGTGTGTGTGTGTGTGTGTGTGTGTGTGTGTGTGTGTGTGTGTGTGTGTGCATTTTTGCAGTTTTTGGTGGCGGAAATGTATAAAATACTTTAATATTTACTGTTAGAATTAGTTGTTGATTTCTTTAGAAAAAGTAGTCTTGTGGTTGTTAAAAAATGTAAAAAATACTTCAATATTTACTGTTAGAATTAGCTGTTGATTCCTTTAGAAAAAGTAGTCTTGTGGTTGTTAAGACCATGTGATATTCCCATGAGAAAACAAAGATTTATATGTTATTTGCTTACCATTGGTTGCTTCCTCTGCATAGTGGGACAAGAAAAAACAACAACTTGCATTTTAAAGTGCCAAAATCACCTTCAAACTTTGAAGCCACATGTTGCTTTCACAGAACTACATGTATCATTAAGACACCCCCAGTGAAAAGTAATCATTAATTAGTCATCTGTTCTTCCACAGGCAACAACCCCACCTCAGTGTGCCGTCAGTGCGCGGGAGCCGGGGATGAGCGGTGCACCACCAGTGACATCTCGGCCAACTTTGATGGGGCGTTCCGCTGCCTGGCTAGTGACAGGGGTGACTTGGCCTTCCTGCGCCATGACACAGTCATGCTCATGGCCAACGGGGTCAATTACACTGGTTCCGCCACTCCTTACAATATGGAGGTGAGCTCTGCCACTTGACAGACTCATTTTCTCTCTCTCTCTCTCTCTCTCTCTCTCTCTCTCTCTCTCTCTCTCTCTCTCTCTCTCTCTCTCTCTCTCTCTCTCACTCTCACACTACC
>JAWQFJ010008889.1:10000-17663 GCA_034096865.1 Theodoxus fluviatilis | reverse complement strand
AATGAAAAAATTGTGGGCGGCTGCTGTTTTATACACACGTGCTGCGTGCAATATGAGGAGAAAGATGACAATATTTCAACACAATGTCTGTGTATGCCGTTATGATGTCTAGAAATATTTCATTAGTTACCGAGTTGGTTGGTGAGTGCGCAAGTACCAAACTAAATGTAAAACAAGAGGTGTGTGTGTGTGTGTGTGTGTGTGTGTGTGTGTGTGTGTGTGTGTGTGTGTGTGTGTGTGTGTGTGTGTTGAATCAGCACCAATAAGCGTCGTTTTCAACGATTTCATGTGTTTCACGGTCGCCATGACGAGTTTGGTTGTGTTTCGCATTGAGAGAAAAAACACACCAAACCGCTTCTGTTAATAAACGTTCTCTACTTGCTTGAAGCAAACGCTCCAGGCACTCAGTAAGCAACTGTACAGGATACGTTTTTCTATTCTAATTATTTACATTGCATTGTATCAGTGATTCTGTGGTAAGTGGCATAGCATAGCCTACATAATCTTAGTTATAGGCTGTAACATTGCATGCCACCGCCATCGCCACCGCCAGTCTCATCGTCGTCGTTATCGTCATCAAATTCCGAGTAAGGTTATCTCCGAACCTGGTGCATTCTCAGCGTGGTCATGCAATGTTGGTTTTGCGGTAAAGCTTCAATACACCTTGACAGATAAAACGTTTTCGGCACAACATTGATTTGTTCTTCCTTCCATACATATTTGCTTTATACTTTGAATTGTTGAGGAAAAGTGCGTTTGTTGCTGATTGTTATTCTGAGGATGTCCATACAAGTGCTCAACTTGTAGGTTTTCTAGTCTGAAGTCGCTGATGTCTATCTAGCATAACCTGAATTAAAATTTAGTTTGAAAATGTCCTGCCCAGAGAGTAATGTTTGCTTTGGGAGCAGATATACTTCCGTCATTTTCAGGGGGGGGGGGGGGGGGGGGGAGGGGGTTCCTAACGGACTTGCATTCCGCTTTTTTTTTCTCCGTACATAGCCCGCACTGCATAATGTTCTTTAGTGAGATAATGCTGTAATGGTAAAGTTTCCTCTTTTGCAAATATGCGGATATTTTACAGATTTGACAAGTTGACCTTTCACGGGAGCCTTCGAGATCGTGGATTTCAAGGGAATCAAACTACAGAAGAAATGCGGACTGTCTTGAAACCGCATCAGAAAACCTTTTACCCTGTAAGGGAGGTTACAGGGAGTGAGGGGACCTCAACAGGCGAGTTAGAGAGCGTGTCCCCTCAATATTTTGATGGATTACGAAGAATGGGGACCCATCCTTCGATCTGGGGAATTCATCTGCGCGAGAGCTTGGTTTCAAGGGTGCAGGGCTACAGCGTTATCGGGGCTGGCACCACTTCAGTCCTGCTGGAAGCTCCGCTGCTTTCTCCTCCCCTATGGATTATTCCTTGTCGGATTTCAGTCAATTACGGGGGATCGAAGCCGCGCAACCTGCCCTGATCCTGGCTCAGTGGCGGTCCTGCTTCCCGGCTGTCATTCACTTGTTGTCAAGAGTATCGGAGGCATATCTTTTGTTTATCGCCACAAAGGGGACGGCCCCAAGTCAATTTCTGCGATGGGACAAGTGGGATCAGCGGGCAGCTCCGTGGACAGCAGAGGGCTTAGGTCTGGGATGGCACTAGTCCCTGCGTTGGGACAGCGTTGCTTTGCCACAGTCGCGGCCGTCCAAAGGGCTGAATTGATTTTGTGAAGTTGTTTCATCCAGTCGAGGAATTTTTATATCCTCTCTCGCCTAGTGTAATTACACTGCCGCGGAAGGGTTCCTTTGTAGCGAGATCCGACCTGGCAGCGCATCAATTCCGCAGCTAAGCGTCGCCGATCCAGGAGAGGACAGCGGGAGACGTCAATACGACAGGCTCTCTGGGCGAGCCACAGAAGAGGAGATCCTTCTTGCGAAGGTAGGAAATAGGATTACATACCTCAAATAGGGAAAATGGCCCGGACGGCCTCAGGACTGACATACGGGGCTTGGGATCTGTGTTATCAGCAGTGTCCAGCCAGGGTCTCCTGTCAGGCGCCCACTCTGCCGGCGTTATTCACGCCGGTCGCCTTGGCTTTCAGGCTGGTAACTTTTTAGATGGGCCCCGCCACCCCGGGCCGAGCGACCGGGCTTATCTGATGTAGCTGGTAATGGAACTGGAAGAATTCAATTGCATGCCAATAGTGTCGTAATGCCAACAACTTTGCCTGCACAATTGGATTTAAGCTAGCCTTTGAGAGATGATGGTTCCCGGACTGCGGCAGTCGGAGTCTCCCCTCCAGCCTTGTAAACGAAAGGATCGAAGTCCGCGTTTCCTCTTTGCTTGATGGACGCGTTTGCTTTGAGTACAGAGAGAAAAAGACTGCTTGTCCAATCTTGCCCCGCATTTGTAAGGGTGTCCATTTAGAATTCGCCTTGCGGTTTCATCTCCTCAGATGTATTGCATATTGACAGCATTTTCTGGAGCGTGGAATCTCAACGAATGCAGCAGTCCTTTGGGACGTGGATTTCCCAATGGACTGAGTGGCAGAGTGTTTGGGTACAGTGTAAAGATTCAGGTTTTCGTCGCCCGTAATTTCCATGGACAACGAAAATGAGTTTATGTTTATTCTCTTCCCTATGATTTCGGAATCCTCTAAATGATGATTCTGGGAGAGGATACAATAAAAAGCGATAACAGGGACAATAAGAATAAGAATAAGAGGAGAGATGAAGAGGGAGGAGGAGGAAGGAGGGAGGAGGAGGATTCCGCCCTCGCTTAGGGAAAATAACGCATTATACATGCATATATGCATGAATCCGATATATCAAGAAGAGCTGCTTTTGCTCATAGAATCTGATGCCAACTTGCCGATACACAAGCATACACTGAGAGGTAGGCGCACACACACACACGCACACTACGCACACGTCCATACACATGTGCACGCGCAAACACACGCACACGCTTCACACACGCACACGCTTCACACACACACACACACACACACACACACACGCACGCACGCACGCAAGCACGCACACACACACACACACACACACACACACACACACACACACACACACACCGTTTTGCTGCCTATCGAGGTACATGCATACACACATAGTACTAATGCACACACCCTTTGGCGCACATGCATGCTCACTCGCTCACTCGTGAACATGATTTTACTCTCTCGCGAGAGAACGAAGCCCTACAGGGTCCTGCATATGGTGAGACAGAAACATGTATTACCGCAACACGTGTATTCAAAATCCATGTTTCCTCGCGCGCGAGCAGTCGTATGAAGGAAAACGTTGTCTAAAGTTTTCAATATCTCAAGTATGTTTGTATACATGTATGGTGTATCACCGAATAAATTTGCCGATCAGCTAATGGGGAAACCTTATGCTCCTGCATCATTATCAGCCGGTGGGAAAAAAAGGACAGCGATATAGATATCGTGGCTATTGCCGAATGGCGCGATTATTCTTTATATTAAGATGGGAGGAGTCAGTTCAAATGTCTCATGGATGCAAGTATCACTGTCTGCGAAATACGACATGAGCTAGAAAGCACTCTGAGAGTGCACACCGCCACCAAGAAAACCTAAACTACTCCTCCATGGCCTGTACAACTTATTCAGACACAATTCTCTGTTACCCAGATCTGACGCAATGATATAGAACATTTTGGTGTCTGAAACGAATGAAAGAGATTCATGAGAGCCGAACGCATACGACGACGTCTTCAATAGATTGTCGTGATCAACTTCGTGAGTTGCGATATAATTTTTGGGGGTCGTAATTCCCAAACGAGATGACAGATAACCTCCACAATTTGATAGATTGTTTCTTGGGTAAAAACCTCACCTTCCACCGAATTTCATCAGGATCTGTTTTAAACTGTTTGAGTCATTTTGATAGCTAAATAACGAACCGAGGGCAAAACAAAACCCCCTGGCGGTGGTAATGAGAGAGAAACAGCGTGTTTCTGTCTTGATATACGCGACAGCCACAAGGGGAAAGGTTGAAGATGTAGCGAGAGAAACTGCTAACAACTCGTGTAACGTCAAATTCAGTTCACACAGACGCTTCTCACCGCAACTGATGAATACCGATTGTCAGCCTAACTATGATGTCCATCCTATCATCCCCATACCTCCAGACCAAACCTTCTCTCCAATGCCCCCCCTCCCCCCCCCCCTCCCACCCACCCATCTCCCCCCCCCCCCCCCCAAAAAAAAAAAGTCACTGCGATTGCCTTCTTTTAAAAATATTATATGGCGTCGATTTTTGGTCGCACGCCGACGAAGTGGACACGACAAAAAGATATCACCTGCAAATACGAGGGCAGGGAGGCGAGGCCTTATTGGGTTTGCCTAATGTTGTTTCAACAGCGCGGGGGAAGGTCGTGCCTGTCCTCTTCAGTCGCCCTCCAGCACGTCCCTGGGGATGACTCAGGGACAGAGCTGACGGAGCGCGGGGCTCCTGGACACCGAGGCCAAGAGGGAGGAGATGGAGTTAGTTCGATAGCAGGTGTGAGTCACTGTTTACTTCAGGCCGGAACTCCTCGCACCGTGCCTCCTTCTCGCCAGGGGACGCGGCTTGATTTTATTTTATTTCTTTTTTTAGTCGCTTTCGGAACTAGAAAAAAAGTTAAAAACCTGTAGGGCAGTAACAGGTGTTGACGATCTAATTTCCCCCGCGAATTCATTAGTCATTTGCCCGCAGGTTATCATTATTTTTCTAAACAACGGTAAAAGCGACTGGCATGACTCACTTCGAATGTGAATTGCTTGATTTTCGTCGTTAGTGTCGGCAAATATTCTAGTTATACACGTTATCTTTTTTCGCTTTTGAACTCTTTCATTTTTAGAGATAATCGCTTAAAAACACTTCGGATGAATGCATTTTTAAATATTTAAGACCACCCCAGTTGAGTTCTGCTTTTAAAAAGGAATAAAGGGGAACACTGTTTCTTGTAAACAATGATTCTCTTCTCGACATTTACCACAAGATGTATAGTCTGTTTGCGAGAGGAAAATTATTTCAGTTTTAGAAAGGTTCAAGCCTTCGACACTATATACATACGGAGTGACCAAGCCAATAAGAATCAAACAAACGAAAAGACCCATTTTATCATCGCACCTGAGTCAAATCTGGAGACATCCGACGTTGATCGGCAGAAATTTTTACATTCATTCTTAATAGGGAAAGCTGTATCATATCGACTCGCCTTAAATCTAAAGATGAATTGCCGTTGTTAATGTCTGCGGACCTTGAATAAGCGTGTGCAAATCAAGCACAAGCCCAGTCTTATAAGACGTCAGCTTGTCAACTGGAGTATAGCTTGTCGTTGCTGTTTACAGTAAAGACCAAGAAAAGACATATTTGGCAAGATGAGAGTGGTGGCACACTCTTAGCAATGCCAAAACCTAATAAGTAACGGTCGTCACATGTTTGCTATCCCTGCAGTAAAATTATGTGTGCGATTTTTACGCCGACTACTAAATCTCTTATTTTTTAGGACGAGGGTGGGGGGTGGGGTGGGAGATAACATATGCTGTTATATGATCATATACAGAATCTGAAACTGTCATTAAATATTTTTGGTTATTTGTTTGTTTTTGTTTTACTAATGAATGCGACATATTGAATTAATGTATCTCTGCAGTGGTATGTCACTATCACTCATCAGAAGAAGACTCCTCTGCGAGTTAGAATTGGAAAACATAGGCCTATCATTACGACTGCAAATCATACCAATTGCAACTATACAACACTAAATCACAAGGAAAAAGAAAAATGTTAGTGATCAAAACGGCAGGCTATTATTTGCTCCTCGCACGGAAAAGTTTCACAAATAAATCAACTCTAAAAGCCTGACCACACGGGCGACTGGCCATCCACTATAAAAGCCTGACCACACGGGCGACTGGCCATCCACTATAAAAGCCTGACCACACGGGCGACTGGCCATCCACACTGTTGCTTCGGCAATGCCGACATCACGGCGCCTTGTCCTTAACCAGTTATCGGCGATCGTTGCTTTAAAAGGGATGCACTGTAGTTTAATTGAATTGAATCGCATAGTTTAGAAATTTCAGGCACGCACTTAGCGAGCCATTCGCCCAGAAATGGTTCACGATTTAAAAAGAGAGAAAGAAAAAAAAAACGCGCACGTCGCCGCTTCCATCACTTCAAGTGTGAGCAGCCAGAGTGGTCTCCCCTGGAGCGGGTTTGAAAATAGGTAGTCGATCTTGGTCGCAAGATCTTGCTTCGCAGTAAGAGCTAGCTATAAAAAAAACTACCCAACGTGACGAACTAATGCGCATGCGTAGACGTCACGACAAGTGGTGAACTAGCCACATTTCAATGGCCGACGTGTTGCCGGTTCATTCAGAAAACGCTCTATTTCGAGATACTAGCAACCCATCCAAAGAAAATATAAGCCATGCACAGCATTAATTTATCAAAGGTGTATGTTGAATGCATTAATAGATCGTGAAACCTCCTACAGTTTACACATCGAATGCAGGTCAACGCAACCACGCCGAACTTTTGTCTCCAAGATGGCGGCGCGCACTGTACTCATGCTGTCCGTCATCTTGAATCTTAAAAGCTAGGCACCTCTCCAGCTGCCTCGCTCAATCTACGCTCGTCTTCGATTGGCTCGCTAGCAAGCAAAGAATGAAACTGCCCATTCGGCGAGATCTGCGTAGATCTACCGAGATCTTCGCATTTTCAAACCCGCCCCTGGCATCAAGTCTGCATCGCGTCACCATTCGCTTCGCACATGAAATGATTGCACTGAGGCGACGCCGCGGCAACTAAAAGTTTGCAGAGCTGAGAGCTGAGGGTTTGTCTTTGCGGTACGACCGCGGAATAGTTGCCCCTGAAAAGCAGTTCTTATTCTTTTCTAACACGGGATGGTGACATTGAGACGATGCCTTGGCACCATCAGCAGCGGTATCGCCAAGGTGATGCTTGACGGTGTGGTGTGAAATATATGTCAAGAAAACTTCGCTGTTTTTAAAAAAATACAAAGTCTGACATCACTCGGTGAATCTGTTCTGCAGTGTGTCTACTTAAGAGAATGGCCTCCATTGTGTTGAAGCTTTTGTACTGACGGGATACATCACCAGACGGTGATGAACTACTTACAAGGTGTAGTCTTGTCAGCGACAGCTATCTCACGCCGTACTGCAAAGCGTCGTGTTGACGAAAATGTCTTACCTGATTTTGCTTCCTTACCTGCGATAAATTAGTGCTCTAATGGTATATTTGGTAGATGGAATTTCCCTTTCATAGCTTTTTGAAGCAGTAATCATAGGTTGTGGAAGGTATGTATCATTTTCCTTTTTTTTCCTTTTCATGCTTCATTCTACATCTTATCAGAGCGAGTAGCCTCTTAAGCGTGCACTTTCATAAAAAAATCTTAATGATGTACTGCATAAGAGAGCTTTCTTCAACACTTTTCACCGCTTTCCGTCAGATCTCAAATTTCCTTTCAAACTGGACTCATCGCATCTCCCTACGCGATTCGTGGTAGTGTTTATTTCCCTTCGGTTCAAGGCGGCTGTGAGTGCTGTGTCTGTCCATTGGATCAGAGGCTGCTCTGCAGGGTCAGTCTAGACTAGCAGCTGTGGGGGCGAATGAGGCACTGGAA
>JAWQFJ010008889.1:0-5000 GCA_034096865.1 Theodoxus fluviatilis | reverse complement strand
TCTTTAGGCTGCAGTCAAGGTGGCCCACGCTGACTTAATTAGCGGCCAGTGAAAATCTTTGACTGCCTAAGTTTGATTTGGGACTTTTTTTTCCTCAGAAAAGATCTATGAGACATGAGGTTGCTTTTGTGAGCTGAAATTAGGAATAATCTGCTACAAAAATCGGATTCGTACTTCATCGTCATTTTCCAGGAAAGAAACCCCGCTATCGGTAGATTCTTCCACCGAATGCTTTCCAATTACCATATTGAAATTGCAATACGATCTCCGCGTTGGCTATTTAAACAGCTATTTTCTCATGTTTGGACAGTATACATTGTTTTGTACATAATATATAAGTAGGTGTCACAGACTGCAAAAACTATTTCACATTTTGTTTCGTGACCTTGACACGCAAAAGTTACATCGAAAACGAAATGTCAGCAAATAGTGACCGTATTTCAGAAAACGAGACTGAAGTAACATTTTTAAAGAGATAGTTTCTTTAATGGTGTTCAAATGTTTGGGGGAAAAAATCACAAGAAAACACAAATCATAAACAACAATCTAAAACTACACAACGGAGACGACGTGCAAATATACACACACGCGCGTGCACACACACACGCACACACACACACACGCACATACACACGCGCGCGCACACGCGCGCACACGCACACACACACACACGCACATACACACGCACACACGCACACGTACACGCAAACACGCACACACACACACACGCGCGCGCGCGCACACGCACACGCACACACACACACGCACATACACACGCACACACGCACACGTACACGCACACACGCACACACACACACACGCGCACACATACACACACACGCACGCGCACACACACACACACACACACACACGTACGGATGCACACGCACGCACGCACACACACACGCACACACACACACACGCGCACACACACACACGCACACATACGCACACACACACACACACGCACACACACACACGCACACACACACACGCACACATACATACACACGCATATACACACATACACACACGCGCGCACACACATATATACACATACATACACACACACACGCACACACACATACATACACACATATATACACATACACACACATACACACACACGCATATACACACACGCGCGCACACACATACACACACACACACACACACACACACACACACACACGCACGCACACACGCAAATGTAAGGATATAGATCAACTAATTGGTTTTCATGAACTCTCCACATTTCCTCTTCGTGCCTTCTGTAACTTTGTCCACTTCGTGCGACGTTCTTTCTGTGTAAATTTCTACCTGAAGAACATTGTAAGAACGCTTTTTTAAAGTTCAGTCTTCATGGTCCGTCAATACAGTTTTCACCATCGGTGAGTCACTGCTATGTGCAATAAATTCTCACCGATTGGATATATTCTTAGACTTTCGTTAATTATGAATTAGTTTAACATGCTACTTTTTAATGTTAAAAAATACACGTTTCGATATAATATTATTATTAGCTAGTCGCTACTCATTTTCTTGTCATGCTAAGTTTATTCATCACTTAAACTTAATTTTTCACCCCCATACATAAATCCTCCTGCCATTATTAAGCGACTGTTAAGAAGTTTCGCGGATAACTTTGGCCTCGTTCTCTGACGAGTGGTCACATATGCGGCTAATGAAACAAAATCTTGAAAATTAAAAATGTCAAAATGACTAAATCAGTGTGGTCGTTGGGTGAAATTATAAGGACACCGTTTTCGGGAATTTTTTTTATGCCGCTGTGTGAGACTGAAGCTATTTCTTCTCCATGTCCCGAAGTAAGAGCCGGAAGCAGACAAATCTTGACCACGTAAATACAGGAACACTTTCAAGATGCAAACAAACTTGAAGCACTGAGAACCAACAAATTTATCAAGCGGTGACAGGACAATAATAAGCATAACGTATAGAATAGTGTTCTACATTTACAACTGCGAGTAAATTGAAGAACCTTGGTATTTTCGTGATTTCTTGCATGGTGCTCCATGCTGTTATTCCCCTGAGGTTCAGATCCCCCTGTGGGTTTGGGGTAAGAATTGACCCTACGCGATTCGTAAGAGGCGAATGACACCGTGACTTGAATTGCGTTTACTCTAAAATGATGTAGTGATTTTCGTGCTTAGTGGCCTTACATAGCCTTCAAAGGCTGATAGGCCGTAAAACACCATCCATCCATCCATCCCTGAGGTTCAGGGTAAGAATTGACCCACTACGTATCCCTGCGCGATTCGTAAGAGTCGAATAACTAGGGACATCGTGACTTGATTTGCGCTTATTATAATCAATTCTGGTGGTTGTTGTGCTCAGTGGCCTTACATATAGCCTACACATGCTGATAGGCCGTAAAATATATCCATCCATCCATCCATCCTTCCCATCTCATCCCATTCATCCATCCCATCCAGCCCATCCAGCCTATCACAGCTCATCCCACCCCATCACATCTCATCCCATCCCATCCCATTCCATCCCTGCCATACCAGCCATCACATCCCATCCCATCCCATTCCATCCCATCCCACCCCACCCCACTTCACTCCACCCCACCCCACCTCACCCCATCCCACCCCACCCCACCCCCATCCTCCACCCCATCCATCCCATCCCTCCCCTCCAGTCCCATCCCACCCATCCATCCCACCCCATCCCTCTCCACCCATCCCCCCCATCCCTACCTCCCATCCACCCATCCCTCCCCTCCATCCCACCCATCCCCCACCCCATCCCATCCCATCCCATCCTCCCCCCCATCCCTCCCCTCCCATCCACCATCCTCCCTCCCACCATCCCCACCCATCCACCCCATCTCTCTCCCTCCATCCCTCCCCATCCCTCCCTCCATCCCATCCCACCCATCCACCCGCCCCCCATCCCCATCCACCCATCCCACCCAACCCACCCATCCAATCCCCCCCATCCCACCCATCCCACCCATTCCACCCATCCCATCCCTCCCCTCCCATCCCTCCCCTCCCATCCCACCCATCCCACCCCATTCATCCCCCATCCCATCCCTCCCACCATCCCTCCTCCCATCCTCCACCTCCCATTCCCTCCCCTCCCATCCCACCCATCCCCACCCATCCCACCACCCATCCAACCCATCCCACCCATCCCACCCATCCCACCCATCCCACCCATCCCACCCATCCCATCCCATCCCTCTCCTCTTATCCCACCCATCCCACCCATCCCTCCCCTCCCATCCCACCCATCCCACCCATCCCACCCATCCCATCCCATCCCTCTCCTCTTATCCCACCCATCCACACCATCCCTCCCCTCCATCCCACCCATCCCACCCATTCCACCCATCCCACCATCCCTCCCCTCCATCCCCACCCATCCAACCCATCCCCACCACCCATCCCTCCCAACCCACCCATCCCACCCACCCCACCCATCTCACCCATCCCACCCATCCCACCCACCCCACCCATCCCACCCATCCCACCCACCCCACCCACCCCACCCACCCATCCCACCCATCCCATCCCGCCCACCCACCCCCACCCATCCCATCCCATCCACCCATCCCACTCACCCATCCCACCTACCCATCCCACCCCATCCCACTCACCCAACTCACCCATGCCACCCATCCATCCCACCCATCCCACCCACCATCCCACCCACCCATCCTTCCATCCCACCCATCCCATCCATCCCACCCATCCCATCCATCCCATCCATCCCATCCATCCCATCTGTAATGGGGAAATAGGTTTTTGGAAGTATCTCACCTGAGAGAGACTGTTTTTGCTGGTGCGTTGAGGGTGGAGTTGGTAGTCCAACGACTGTATAGAGATTGAAGTATAGGGTGGATGGGAGTTGAGTTCTGCCCCGGGGTGGTGAGTGGTGTTTGCTCTGAGGTGTGAGTTGTGGTGAGTAGAAATGATCGTGAGTTGGTTGTGAGATGATAGCGATATAGGAGAGTGCAAGAAGACAGAGATAGAGATCGGCCCCACACACACAGCAGAGACGGGCAGAGAGAGAGAGAGAGAGAGAGAGAGAGAGAGAGAGAGAGAGAGAGAGAGAGAGAGAGAGAGAGAGAGAGAGAGAGAGAGAGAGAGAGAGAGAGCGTTCAGTGTTGGTAAAAGGTTGGTGCGAGATTTTTACACGGGTCGATAGTTTTTTTACTTGTCGAGGGCTGACCTATGTATTTTATGTTTTATGTAAGAAGGCTGACCGAAATTTTACTTGTGCTTTTTCATTTTTACTCGTTGGGAGTTGAGTATGTGAAGAGTAGATGTAATTTTATAAGATTGGGTTATTTCGGATGTTGTGTTTGAGCCATATACAATTGTAACTATTTATTATTTCTTTTCTACCCCTGTTACGAGCATGTTTTATGTTGAAATATAAAGACTTGTAAGTAACACGGAAACTGTTTTATTACGTTTTTTGGTGGATCCCTGTAACACCATCCCATCCATCCATCCACAACAGACAACGCCGTTTGAACAGGATTTCAATTCGAGTACAAAAACCACCGGTCTGCTCGCAGACACCAACAACGTTAATCGGTCTCAACAAAGTGTCCATTTCCCTATCACGTTTTTACCGCAGAAAGTGAAATCCCTGTCAGTGTGCTTTTCATTGGATTATATTGTGGATCAGAGTCACTTGCACTCTGACCGATCTTTTCGAACTGGCGCTAACGTTGGATTGACTGGCTGCCATCCATCTGCTGAGTCTACATGAGAATGGCTCACTGTGTTTGAACACTGTGGTCAACCTAATGACTTCAAGTAAGTCTACCCACGTGATTTCATTACCAGTCTGAGATCAAGGTGCTTACTGTGTCCTCAGGTCTGAGTCTAACTGATTATCTAAGCCGGAGTCTCTCCGCCTCACAATACAACTTCAGACTAAACCCTAGTTTGGTGGACATTGGGCTCTATCTACTCACTGATAATATGCAAAGATATAGTCACTGAGTCTTCACACTG
>JAWQFJ010008887.1:0-20528 GCA_034096865.1 Theodoxus fluviatilis | reverse complement strand
AGAGTAGACAGCCCTGTCTGACTCCGACCATTGTCCTGAACCATTCGCCTGTGGTACCATTGAACAGGACTGCGCTGGTCGCTCTGTCATAGAGATGTTCGACGACTTTGATGATCTTAGAGCTGATGTTGTAGCTTCTCATTGTGACCCATAGCGCAGCATGCCAGACTCTGTCAAATGCTTTCTTAATGTCTATAAAGACATGGTGCAGATCTTGTTGATGTTGTAGATGTTTCTCACACAGGACTCCCAGATTGAAGATCTGTTCGGTGGTACTCCTACCTGGTCTGAAACCTGCCTGCTCTTCAGCAAGTATTTTCTCTACCTGAGGTTTTAATCCGTTCAGCAGTACTTTCAGCATGACCTTGCTGGGATGGCTGATGAGGCTGATCGTGCGGTAGTTCTGGCACATTTGCAGGTTTCCTTTCTTGGGCAATGTAATCACTAGTGACACTGTCTTAGCTTAGCTGGTTATTTTTTATATTGCGAACTACGCATAAAGATGAAAGGAGCGTTTGCAGTTTTACAGTGATTTCAAGGTCACGTTAGAAATGCGTCAACTAACCGTCCCTATGGACTCATATCAAACTTAACAATAGAAAAACAAACAAAATCATGAAAAGGTGTAAAGTTGCCTCTAAACTATCTCTTCGTGCTTACCAGGACCCACATTTTAAACATAAAAACAAAGACATTTTGCAAAAAAAAAGTTCTGTCATTGTTTAATAAGAGACATTGAAGCAGAAGCAAATGTCTGGAAAAACCAGATTGAAAAAAAGCTGATGCAGTTTTAGATGAATGGTCCTGAATAGAATGTTGACATTTGCCTCTGCCTACTATAGAGCCTTTGCCTTATCCTGTGCATTTTCTACAGGGAGTGGATGAGATGTACCTCAACAGATGTAAACATGTTTATTTAACGAAAGATCAAATGTGAAGATCGTTTGATTGCAGAACATCTAACTGAGAGCAGCTGAGGCTTGTCTTTCCAGTATGTACAACAGGAGAGCTTTCTATTCAATAGTCTAAACAAGTTTGAAAGGTTGGGAAGTTCCTGTAAATACTTTTTTGTCTTTTTAAAGGTAAAAAGGTAAAGGTGTGATTTTATATAGCGACTTTCCACCATTGATCGGTGCTTTGGCCCGTCGTAGACGTTGAACCAAAACTAACGACACAAGCAGTGCCGTGGTTCTATCCCTGGGACGGAGAAATCTGGGTTTATTTAAAATATCGTGACAATATGGGATGTTATACTGGCTGCAACCTTGTGTCGTTAGCTTTGGTTCAAAGTCTACGACGGGCCAAAGCACCGATCAATGGTGGAAAGTCGCTATATAAAATCACACCTTTACCTTTTTACCTTTAAAAAGACAAAAAAGTATCTACAGGAACTTCCCAACCTTTCAAACTTGTTTAGAATATACACCAGTTCCTGCCAGCCCACCGCCAGTACTCTCCCCTCTTGCATGAGTACATGGTCAGCCCATCAGCCTCTACTCGCTTGTTGAAACCATGTCTTTGACAGGCGGAGATGGGCGAGCATGCTTTGGGGTTGGACGATGTGCGAGGCGCAGTGCCGTGGTTCTATCCCTGGGACGGAGAAATATGGGTTTATTTAAAATCTTAACTAGTCACATGACTCGTCTCTTGTAAATTCAGGTATCTCGGTCTTGACTGCACTGCCCGTGCATCGACCTAAACACAACCAGAATGACGACGAGTGACTGGAGTTTAACGTCTTGTCATCCTTTGTAGGCTGTTTGAGGCCAATCACTGTAAACTCATTAGAGATGGTTAGAATAAGATCATGTCAATCTTCTACTTCCCACATTGTTTGTCCTTTACGAGCCCCCTGTGGGTTGGGGGTCGAATAGACCCACTGCGTCTCCCTACGCGATTCGTAAACGGCGAATACATAGGGACATCGTGACTTGATTTGCGCTTAATCTAAACCATTCTTGTGATTTTTGTGTTCAGTGGCCTTATATAGCCTGCTGAGGCTGACGGACAGTAAAACTCCTTCCATCCATCCATCGTCCGTATTGAACTTCGTAGATAGACACGTTCGAACTAATCTTACCCCCAACACAAGGGGAATCTGCATAATCTTCCCTGCACAGATCATTCACATCCGTCTTTTCCTGAGAGAAGATACCTCATTGACTCCTCATGCAAATACTTCACTCGTGGCTCTGCCAGGGTCTTACGTGTTCCTAAGCACCGAAGCCCCCTGTGGGTTCGGGGTAAGAACTGACCCACCGCGTCTCCCTACACGGTTCGTAAGAGGCGAATTCACAGGGACACCGTGACTTGACCTGCGTTTATTCTAAACTGTTCTAGTGATGTTCGTGCTTAATGGCCTTACATAGCCTACAAAGGTTGATAGGCCGTAAAACACTATCCATCCATCCATCTAACTTCATCTTGTGATAAACGTGAAATACACTTCATTTTTCCTGCTTTTAATGAGGGTTCAAGTTAGTCGGCGGCATGAGAGATGTCATTTACATTTGAGCTTTTCTTTTATTTTCTTATAGGAATGATGAGCAAATGCCAATAAAGCATAGCGAGTTTTTGACTCTGTAGATGATATTCTGAAAACTGATCCAACATATCTTCGCTCGCGAACAAACATACACGCGCGCCGATGTAAATTACACGCGCACACATGAAGGCCCGCCTAAGCGCTAAACTACGAGGCTGCTTCGCAAACATCAACCTGAGTGCATGTGTGCGAGTGAGCGTCTTCATGCGTGCGCACTTGTGTACTCGAAGGTGTGCACTTGTGTACTCGAAGGTGTGCACATGTTTTTGTGATGAGCGTCTTCCAGTAATAGAAAGGCCTGGTGCCGGTAGAGTCACGATTCTAATCATGATTCGATCGTAGCGTCGATTGGGAAGAGGCTGCTGCAGACGAACAGACTTCTACAGGCCCTCCTCGCCCTTACCTCCTTTCCTGACTGCTGCACACCTGACTCACCCTGCCTGTCGGTGTGCCTGTCGGTGTGCCTGTCGATGTGCCTGTCGGTGTGCGTTTCCGTGTGCGTGTCCGTGTGCGTGTCCGTGTGCGTGTCCGTGTGCGTGCCCGTGTGCGTGTGCTTGTCTGTGTGCGTGTGCGTGTCCTTGTCAGTGTACGTGTGACTGTGTGTCTGTGTGCGTGTGACTGTGTGTCTGTGTGACTGTGTGTCTGTGTGACTGTGTGTCTGTGTGACTGTCTGTCTGTGAGTCTGTGTGCGTGCGGCGACTGTGTGTCTGTGTGCGTGAGACTGTGTGTCTGTGTGCGTGCGACTGTGTGTCTGTGTGCGTGCGACTGTATGTCTGTTTGCGTGCGACTGTGTGTCTGTTTGCGTGCGACTGTGTGTCTGTGTGACTGTGTGCGTGCGACTGTGTGTATGTGTGCGTGCGACTGTGTGTCTGTTTGTGTGTGTGTGTGTGTGTGTGTGTGTGTGTGTGTGTGTGTGTGTGCGCGTGTGTCTGTGTGTGTGTCTGTTTGTGTGTGTTTCTGTATATCTGTTTGCGTGTGTGTATATGTTTGTGTGTGTCTGTGTGTTTGTCTGTGTGTGTGTGTGTGTGTGTGTATGTGTGTGTGCCTGTGTGTGTGTGTATCTGTGTCTGCGTCTGTATGTGCGTGTGTGTGTGTGTGTGTGTGTGTGTGTGTGTGTGTGTGTATGTCGGAGGAAGAGGTGAAGCAAGAAAAGCATGCGCAGAAGGAATAAGATAAATAGGAGCAAAATGAGTATAGGAGCAAGAATAGGAACAGCAGGAGGAGCAGGAGCAGTAGGAGCAAAAAGAGGTGGAAGAGCTTCGGGTAGAGGCGGAGGAGAGAATAAGCGAGGAAAGCAAGAGGGGGGGAAGGAGAAGGAAGAGCAGGAGACGGAGAAGGAGGAGCAAGAGAATCTGCGGAGGCAAGAGAAGGCGATGCAACCAGAAGAAGAAGAGGAAGTAAAAGAGGAAGAGAATGAGGATGAAAACAAAGAGAGTAAGAAGAAGAATAAGAATAAGAAGAAGACGAAGAAGAAGAAGAAGAAGAAGAAGAAGAAGAAGAAGAAGAAGAAGAAGAAGAAGAAGAAAGAAGAAAGAAGAAAGAAGAAAGAAGGAAGAAGGAAGAAGGAAGAAGGAAGAAGGAAGAAAGAAGAAGAAGAAGAAGAAGAAGAAGAAGAGAAGGAGGAGGAGGAGAAGCAGAAGAAGAAGAAGCAGAAGCAGAAGCAGAAGAAGAAGATGAAGGAGGAGGAGGAGGAGGCGGAGGAGGAGGAGGAGGAGGAGGAGGAGGAGGAGGAGGAGGAGGAGGAGGAGGAGGAGGAGGAGGAGGAGGAGGAGGAGGAGGAGGAAAAGGAGGAGGAGGAGGAGGAGGAGGAGGAGGAGGAGGAGGAGGAGGAGGAGGAGGAGGAGGAGGAGGAGGAGGAGGAGGAGGAGGAGGAGGAGGAGGAGAAGAAAGAGCAGGGGGTGAAGGGGATATTCAGAATGCCGACAATCACAATCAAATTTAATGTGCATGGAAACATGAAAAATATCCTTCCACGCGAACTAAAACTATCAAGAGGCCAAGATCAAACGTTGTTGAAGGTTGAGGAAACGTCCCCTAATTTCAAAGTGACGGAACTAGCACGGGAAGCACCGTGGTAAGCAAATGCACGGTTCCTTTACCTGAGAGTATCATAATGACGCACACGCACGCACAAACACACACACACGCAATATTCTGAACATCTCATATAAAGACCATGTCACGAATGAGGAAGTCAGCAACAGGATCGAGAGAGCAATTGGACAGTACGAAAACCTGCTCTCAATCGTGAAAAGCAGAAAGCTGAAGTGGTACGGTCACGTGTCAAGAGGCAGTGGGCTGGCCAAGACCATCCTGCAGGGTACCGTACCAGGTGGGAGAAGGAGAGGCAGGCAGAGAAAGAGGTGGGAAGACAACATCAAAGAGTGAGCAGGCTTGACCTTTGCTGACTCACAGCAAGCCACAGAGGATAGAGATCGATGGAGGAAGATTGTCCGAAAGTCATCAGTGGTGCCTCAACAACCCATCTCAGGGTTAAGAGACTCAACTGAACTGAACTGATCATAATGACCCAAGGGGAAACTTTTTGCTTTTTTTCAGGCGAAACGAATGATATTTCAAACTGACATCTGTTTCCTGACACACAAATATGCTCTCCATTACCGTTGCAGTGAAGCCAAATGTAATGAAAACTTGAGTTTTATCTGCAGCATTCAGTTTAAAGTGGTGACCAAAACGGTTTCGAATGTTCAGTCAATTTGAGGCTTATCAAGTACTTCTGAATATTTACATGTGGCACGAGCGTGGTCATGACACGAACACGCATGAGCGGGAGAGAGAGAGAGAGAGAGAGAGAGAGAGAGAGAGAGGGATAGATTGATTGATTGATTGATTGATTGATTGATTGATTGATTGATTCTTTATTTATCAAGGATGAAATTTTAGGCATTTCTGCCTTTCTTACAAATTGTCCTTGCTCATAAAGAAATGAAAACATTGATAATTAAGACTCAAAATACACAGTAGCTAATCCATGTACAACAGTTGGTAAGGTATATGAAGAATATGATCAACAATGACAAAGATTTTAGTATATGTCTTTGACAGCTGTCAGCTCAGTGAGTCTTTAAGATCAAGCAATACGTGTCATATGTACAGGCGACAGAGAGAGAGAGAGAGAGAGAGAGAGAGAGAGAGAGAGAGAGAGAGAGAGAGAGAGACGCGCGCGCGTAGACAGACTGACAGGCAGGGGGACATGCAGGCAGGCAGGCAGAGAGACAGGCATGCATGCCTGCCAGGCAGGCAGACAGGAAGGCATGCAGGCAGGCAGACAGGCAGGCAGGCAGGCACGCAGGACGGCAGGCAAGCAGACAGGAAGGAAGGCAGGCAGAAGAAATAGCACACAGAGCCCGATTCTACATGAGGCAGGACTCCACAAAAAAAAAACTGAAAGAAAAGCGAATTAAAAATTATTTTAACAAAACCTTTTCGCAGTCGTAGCAGCAGCATAACCACATGCAGCAGTATCATTAGCACCAGTAGCAGCAGTAGCAGCAGTAGCAGTAGCAGCAGTGGCAGCAATAGCAGCAGTGGCAGCAATAGCAGCAGTGGCAGCAGTAGCAGGGGTATAGCAGCAGTATAGCAGCAGGAGCAGCAGTATAACAGCAGCATTGCAGCAGCATAGCAGCAGTAGCAGCTGCATCACTAGAAACTATACCTATCATTAAAACACACATAAGTTCGAATATTTCCATGATGTCTTCATTAGACTTATCTGTTAGTTCCTGTCTTTAAACTTGGTTTTGGTCTCGAAGTCCTTGGACACAGACCGTTGCATTCTCCCCTTGCAGTCTCGCGTGTCAGTTCAACAAATGCGAACTTCTACCTCAGCTGCCAAAGCTGCCATAAAATCCCCTTTGTTATCTCTTTTCGGCACTGATAAACTCCACCATAAGATTTTTTATTCAATCTTTTTTTTCCTCTTCAGTTTTGACGACCTGTGTCAGAAACGGCAAAGACTACGCCTAAAACCAATGGTGTCGATGTGTTCTTCAAGAACTGCATGAGCCTCGTCTGACCTTCGGCAGCTTAAGAACGTCATGGGTTTCAGACAAAATCAACAATAGTATTTTTTCTGAAAGTCTGGATTGACAAATTGTTGAAGCATTCTCAGAACAGATCTTGCATTCAGACCGCTCACAAAATGCAGACGTGGCAGTGCTTTCCCTTGTTGTTGTTGTTGTTGTTGTTGTTGTTGATAGAGTAGTTGCAGGTCATGCGCACTTGTTCTTGGTCCGTTTCCTGCGGATTGAACAGCTATGGGTCCAAAGTCCAGCCAAATCTCATGAGCTGTGTCAGAACCTCGCAGACATCTCAGAACAGTCTTTGAGACGGCCCAGAATGCCTAATCCGAGTACTTTCCCAGAAAAGACAGGGGTCGAATGCGTGCAACATCTGCACTCCTCATCATCACCGCCGTATCATCGTCCTCCTCACCCGGATGTAGGCGCGTTGATGTATTTCAGTCGTGTGGAGTCCACCAGACGTGACGCACTGATCTATTTCAGTGGTTTTTTCCTTGCAGTTATTTCCTCACATACAAATTACACACACACACACACCACATACGCACACACACACACGCACATACACATACAAAAACTCCACACATACACACGCGCGCGCGCGCGCACACACACACACACATACACAAACACATACACACACGCGCGCGCGCGCGCAAACACACACACACACACACACAAAAACACACACACACACAGAGAAAACAAACACACACATACACACACACACGCGCCCGCGCACACACACACACACACACACACACACACACACACTCACACACACACACACGCACGCACGCACACACACAGGCACAAACACACACACGCACACTCACAAAACAAACACAGACACACACACACACACACACACACACAAATAAACACACACTCACACACACACACACGCACACACACACACACACACACACGCACACACACACACCACGTGTGGGGTCCAGTTCAGTGGTTGGAACGCTTGCCCGTTGTTACTTGTGATTAGTGTCCACGACATTCGGAGTCACACTTCCTTGCGACGCATTCTTGAGCAAGATCCTTCACCGTCAGTGCGTCTCCTAACAAGAAGTTCAACCGATTACTCTATGCTGCACCGATAGTAAAATTCTTCAAGTAAAATTTCCAAAGAAAAAAAGAGGTTAAAAAAGTAAGTTTGTAATTGAATGTTTTGTGCAATAGAGAAACGAATAAAAAAAACAGTATTCGCTGAATATACTGCTCAAAAGATGAGAATGGACGCCCGAAAGCAATGACTGAAAGGGAAGGTCCTGCTGGATGATGCAAACATGCCGATTTTGGCACATAGTTGGTGGCTCACATGTAGGAATATGAGGAAACCACCTGGTCTAATGTGATGTCCCTCCTCGTGTCTCATCGTAGTGAACGTTGTTGTTGTTGTTGTTGTTGTTGATGGTGGTGGTGCTAATTTGCACACATGTGTTGCATGAAAGAAAGGAAGTGTAATTCCATTTGCGTCAGGTGTTATGAACGGTGTTAAAATGATGTGACACTCAATCGTGTTCCGTGGGCCATAATCCCACCTGTCTCAGAAGCCATGCCTCTTGTTTCTCTTCAGCCACCAATGCTGCAGCATACGAAGGGTCCAGAGTCCGCTGTAGTTGTTCCCTGTAGAGAGGAGAAACAAAGTCCAAAGCTTACCTGGCCTGCCACTCGAGCAAGTTCCTTCTAGTTTCGCATGCAGAAACGTGCTGTGTAGTAGTTCGTCTGTCCAGCTCCCAGAATGTCTCTCTAACGAAATTTCTTGTATTTGTCTGTGTGTCTGTCTGTGTGTCTGTCTGTGTGTCTGTCTGTGTGTCTGTCTGTGTGTTTGTCTGTGTGTCTGTCTGTGTGTCTGTCTGTGTGTCTGTGTGTATGTGTGTCTGTGTGCATATGTGTCTGTGTGCATGTGTGTCTGTCTGTGTGTCTGTGTGTCTGTGTGTGTGTGTCTGTCTGTCTGTCCGTCCGTCCGTACGTTCGTCCGTCCGTCCGTCTGTCTGTCTGCCTTTCTGTTTGTCTGTCTGTGTGTCTGTCTGTCTGTGTGTCTGTCTGTCTGTCTGTCTGTCTGTTTGTGTGTCTGTCTGTGTGTCTGTCTGTGTGTCTGTGTGTCTGTCTGTCTGTCTGTGTGTCTGTCTGTCTGTCTCTCTCTCTCTCTCTCTCTCTCTCTCTCTCTCTCACACACACACACACACACACACACACACACACACACACACACACACACACACACTGAAACTGATCAAACTGTACTCACGCACCTCTCACCCGATAATTCTCCACCCACCCACGCACGTGTGTATTCATCTGTGCCACGCTCCTTGCAAGTGGAAATCTAGCACCAGTTAACCTCTAACGTCAGCCACTTCGCTGGCACGCCATGCCAGACCAGCACATCTTCATGAATAAGGGGTCTATACTGACCACCACGCTTGGCCATTTTCTCTGCTCCCTCCTCTCTCCCTCCCTCCCTCCCTCCCTCCCTCCCCACTCTCATCTCCGTTGCATTGATTCATTCATCTCATGTTGTACATCTCCCCTCATCCTTTTTGGATACCCGCCCCTACACCTTTCTGTCCCCATCCCCCCACCCCCAGCACCCCTCCCTTCCCGTCCCGCTCTTTCGTCACTCGATCTATGTTTCTCTCGGGTGGCGCCGTGTTCCCTCTGTGACGTCAAGTATGCACCGAGTGACCGCCGCTAGGCATGTCATCATTGACACGCCAGGCCGAGTCCACCCGGTGTTGGCATAAAAAATAACCCTGTGAGAAAGATGCCCCTCCGGTGTTCCCTTCTGCTGCTTATTCATTTGTGTTTGGTTGCCACGAGGAAAAAGACAGTGAAAACGTTTAACAAAAGCTCGCTCAGAATCATTCGCTTGTGTTGCTTTGATGATAGAAGTTATTAAAAAAACACAACCAAATTTGCAGTGCACAACGTCTATGAAGGTATACTTCCAGGGTCGTCCGTTGTAGCACCTTGTGCAGAGGCAGCCGTTCTCTGCACAGCTGCAGACAAATAACATTTTTACGTTATTTCCACAAGCCACATAGGCTACCTCTGTTGATCTTTTTCTTCTGGAACGCGGTCATTTTTGCAGTTTTTTATAACATGCTCAAAGCCTCTTCCGGTTCTCCCCAACAGCATGTCGACGTAGGGGAATGATGGAGTTTTCAGTGCAGGAGGTATCTTAGCCTGCAGTCCCCTGTATCCAGTCGGAAGATTGTCACCTGTTCTTGTCTGGATAGCTGGTGGTAGCTGTCCTTCGGTACAGAGATTTGATGATGGTGATCATCTCCGTAGAGGAGATTTCGTTGTTTTCTTGTTCTTTCTCTGCTCCCATTTGGGCTAATATTTCAACCTTTTACTCACTTACCTTTTGATATTTCATATCACCCCTTGTGTGTCACTTTTTATCTTGCACTGCAAAGTTTCTGTCGTCCATAGCCATTGCCCTAAGGCTAGTGAAATGTAGCTTTAATTTCCTTTTTTGAATGAATACAGTAGGTGTTATGTTCTGTTGCGTTGTGTTGCGTTGCGTTGCGTTGCGTTGTTTGTGTTGTGTTGTGTTGTGTTGTGTTGCACTGCAAAGATTCTGTCGTCCATAGCCATTTCCCTAAGGCTAGTGAAATGTAGCTTTAATTTCCTTTTTTTGAATGAATACAGTAGATGTTATGTTGTGTTGTGTTGTGTTGCGTTGCGTTGCGTTGCGTTGCGTTGTTTGTGTTGTGTGGTGTTGTGTTGTGTTGTGTTGTGTTGCGTTGCATTGCGTTGCGTTGTGTTGTGTTGTGTTGTGTTGTGTTAAGTTAGGTTATGTTAATATTCTCCAAGGTAATATTGCTCAAAAAAATTTCGTGACAGACTTCATGCAAATATTCTGCGATGATCCCTTTATTTATCTAATTTATGTATGGTCATGAAGTAAATATCACTGGTACATTTCACAGTACTGCGCTCTTTTAATCCAAATTGCGCTGCATATAGGGCTAATTTATTTTGTAAATCGATGTTTGGAAAAAGAATCGCCCCCAAAATAAGTGCCGATTTCGAGTGTGCCAAGATGATTCGGGAGCATACCGTAATTTTTCTGCTGCTGTGCGATAGTTCCACACATTCTAGTTGTCACAACGTGTAAATGTGTCGGTATCATTGTGGTTTCCCCTGCGTCGGTTTACAACATCTAGTTCTTTTAAAAGGGGTGCATTAAAAAGTGTATGCGATGGAAACTGAAACCGTATTCATCCAGCGTATATAGTGGACATAACATGTTCTGCGTCTTGTTCCTTTCGTGAGCGCTCTCCTGGTCAGCCCTGTTAATAACGGTTTATACAGAGTAGATGGCGAGAGTTGTCGGTAACCCAGCGCAGCAGGAGATAGTGCAGCAGGGACATGGTTGAAGAGGAGGTATGGAGCAACGCGGGATCGCACAGGAAGCGTCACGGTGACAACACGGCCAGTGGGTGTTAAGAGGATGTGACACCACGCTTTTGATCAGGTAAGACTTATAAAGTTCATAGCAATACTATCCATTCGGACCACCTCTACCTTTGAAAAATTCCTTTAAGAAGAAAGACGCAAATAGAAATACCGAAAAACAGCAGATAGAGAAGTGTGACAGTTAGATATATAAGCTGAAGTCTGATCCTTGTTTGGTTTGAGATTGTGAAATGAAGCCACGGTTAAGACAGAAGAGTGCTCCATACTACAGGACCCAGGTTTGAGATTGTGAAATTAAGCCATGGTTAAGGCAGAAGAGTGCTCCATACTACAGGACCCAGGTTTGAGATTGTGAAATGAAGCCACGGTTAAGACAGAAGTGTGCTCCATACTTCAGGACCCAGGTTTGAGATTGTGAAATGAAGCCACGGTTAAGACAGAAGAGCGCTCCATACTACAGGACCCAGGTTTGAGATTGTGAAATGAAGCCACGGTTAAGATAGAAGAGTGCTCCATACTACAGGACCCAGGTTTGAGATTGTGAAATGAAGCCACGGTTAAGACAGAAGAGCGCTCCATACTACAGGACCCAGGTTTGAGATTGTGAAATGAAGCCACGGTTAAGACAGAAGAGTGCTCCATACTACAGGACCCAGGTTTGAGATTGTGAAATGAAGCCGCAGAAGACAGAAGAGCGCTCCATACTACAGGACCCAGGTTTGAGATTGTGAAATGAAGCCACGGTTAAGACAGAAGAGTGCTCCATACTACAGGACCCAGGTTTGAGATTGTGAAATGAAGCCACGGTTAAGACAGAAGAGTGCTCCATACTACAGGACCCAGGTTTGAGATTGTGAAATGAAGCCACGGTTAAGACAGAAGAGTGTTCCATACTACAGGACCCAGGCTCTTGACGCCAGCCACAGTGAGGACATTTCACTCCCAAGCGTCTCGCACTCTGCAGCTGACGTAGTGAACGACGCTTTCGTGACCGCCATTTTGTTGAGTCATACCTTGGCTGGCTGAGTAGATGGAATGAAGGCGTATACGGTCAGTCAGCCTTAGTAGGCCATGCAAGGCCATTGACTAAAATATCTTTAAGACTGGTGGGAGGAAGGGCATGTCAAGGGTCGATTTCCCTTCTTATTCGCACAGGGAGACGCGGTGGATCTATTTTTATCTCCACCACACAGGGGACCCATACCTTGGCCAGGATGTTAATTAGCTGAAGTAGACTTCTAATAAGTAGGAGTGTTTATGTGCTGAAATTGATTACAGAAAGATGATGGACGACAGAGGAAGGTTTAAATAGGCGTGGACATGAGAGAAAAAGGAAGAAAATAAGCAAATGCTGCACTGTTGGACGTATCATTCGTTAGTTGTTTCATAGATAGCGATTGCCATGTGTGTTAACCCTAAAGGGGAGAGAGAGAGAGAGAGAGAGAGAGAGAGAGAGAGAGAGAGAAAGAGAGAGAGAGAGGGAGACAGAGACAGAGATAGAGAGGGAGAGAGAGAGAGCGAGAGAAAGAGAGAGAGGGAGACAGAGACAGAGATAGAAAGGGAGAGGGAGAGGGAGAGAGAGAGCGAGCGAAAGAGAGAGAGAGAGAGAGAGAGAGAGAGAGAAAGAGTGAGAGAGAGACAAAGAGAGAGAGAGAGAGGGAAACAGAAAAAGATAGAGAGGGGGAGAGGGAGAGGAAGGGAGAGAGAGAGAGAGAGAGAGAGAGAGAGAGAGAGAGAGAGAGAGACAATGTGGAGGATAACCAGACATGCATACACATAATCACACATGTATACTCACACACACACACGCACACACGCACACACGCACACACACGCACGCACACACACACACGCACGCACGCACACACACACGCACACACGCACGCACGCAACGCGCGCATGCACGCACGCATGCATGCATGGGAATACAGCTACACACAGACATATGCGCACGCACACACACACACACACACACACACACACACATACAGTCGCACAGAGATCAGCTTGCACGTGACAAGCTACTTTTAAACTTCTAAACTTTACTGAAGCAGTCCATTTTACTCACGGTAAAATTGCGGTTCCGGACAAACAGAGACAGCACTCATCCATACAGATTTCCTTCCATCGTTGCAGTTGTATGTGATCTTCTCACGGCAAGACTGTGCAATCCACATGCGGCACAAAGTGTAAGCGGTTTGAGACCCAGACAAAGGGTGTAAGTCGCTATAAAAAACCACACCTTTACCTTTACCTTTTACATTCTGGCGAAGGGTTCCCGACTGGCGCATCTACGAAGAGGGTCAGTCTTTCAGAAATCCTTCAAGTCTGAAGCTGCGGTAAGAATTGCTTTCACGATTATGATTATGATCACATTTTCATCTTTGAGTGATTCCCATCCCCACCTCCACACCCCACCCCCACTCCCCCTTAACCTCTTTTTGAGGTGAACTCTTAACCGAGGAAATTTCACAAATTTGAAATGTTTGGACTACATATTTTTATGATTAAGGTTGACGCCTTTGATAGCCTATAAGACTGACAGGCCCCACAAACTTCGAACACCCACCCATTAGCAGCCACTCTCTGAGCTCTCCGTCTATCGGGATGACGTAATTACTACTATCCACCGCGGTAGTTAGGAAACATTTGCGTGCCTTTGAAAAACGTTGCGTGGACATTTCCTCTATCAATATTGAAATGACTTTGTTTTCGTGTCATTCCAGCCGTCAGGAGCCTTTCGCGTTTTTAATTTACTCTGGTTTTTATGTGAAGGATCTTATTCCACATGCATTCCCTCTTTCGAAATTAGCACCATTCTCGTTTCCGGTCGTGGTTACGCAAATAGGACCGACCTTCTTCTAGCGGATAGCATGACTTCCTACTTCTGCAGCCGATGACATACACAGGAAACCGTTCCACCCGAATCTGGTTTCACCAGTTCTTTCTGGCTGCCTCCGCAATGCACGATGCGACATTCGCACCATCGCACGCCTGCATCCGTAAAGAAGAGGAAAGTGCCGTGCCGGACACAAGTTCCATGCGTGAAACCAATATTGCTCATCTCCCAGTGAATCCAGCAGGGATAGTGGTGCTGCCTTGCCGTTGGAGAGTTCCTGCAAACAGCTTTGAGCATTCGAGATCTTGTGGTCATGCAGAGGTTGTTGCCTTGGTTCTGTTAGTTTTTCGTTGTGCTTTTCATTCGAATCTAATACTGTTCTGAAAGGACACAGACATGCAAAGCTATACTTTTCATTCAGACAGAGAATGCGCACCTGTACAACCACACACATAATTATTTCTAACATTGGCTGGCACACATCATGGATAACTCCAGGGTATCCAACCACCTCTGAATGGTTTATTTATTAATAGTTCAGAACGGCTGACGTGGTACTATTATTCATGCCATGTGAAATTAAGCACTTGGTTGTGATACGAGATGAAATGCATAACTAGTGATTCAGGGATGTATTTATAGTTCGAAATCAGTCAGGGGAAACAGTAATACAAACTAGCAACAGCTTGCCGTACAATAATCAGCCAAAAGCGCCCAAATGTCTAGTCTCTCCACTAATGTGTCGCATGCCTCAAACCCGATGTTCACGTCGATGAACTTTGTTAGTGACTCATGGACTACATGTATGTTGGCAACATGTTATTAAATTAACAAAATATTCTCGTTTGGTCATCGTGATGTTGACTCTGATGACTCGTTGATACTGAACAGATAGGTATGTGGTAGTTTTATTTATCAACTGATTGTCCTCAGTGCTTTTTCCCCTCCCCCGAAAAATTCTTCGCATCCTTGATATATTTCTGGCTCTAATTCAGAACTTGATTCTTAGAAAGACATGACAACTATCATTCAAGGATACACTTTATTCGAAATCAGCTGTATATGTACGACTTTCATACTTATCAATTCTTGTCGTTACAATTTACGTTTTCAAAAATCAAGGACTGAAGATAGTTTCTCTCGAGCACATCAACTCTCCTCTCACGGGTGCTGTGCATCCTTCCTCGTCAATTCGTGGATGTCTAGCAAAACGTTTTCACAGCTTCCGATTTGCTTTGACGTTTGAAAGTCTACCAGGACTGAGTACGGTGAGCATCGATTGGCAGGAAATGTATTGCAAATCACATCTGATTACCAATTCATCACACGTTATTGCGGTCTGGCGTGGATTTTTTTTTGCAGGAGAAAATTGTCTGCAGGTACAGGCAGATCCAGCAATGGCCACTCTTGCTCACAGGCCCTCGAAACGTCTCTGGAAAACGGGTTTAATATACAGAGTCGAAGCGGGGATTGAACCCACGACCTTTCAACTAGCGCCCGAAATGCTCTACCAGCTGAGCTACCGTGGTTTGCTTTGTCTTCTTCTGTCTACACGTAGGAAATTTTTTTCCTTTCGGATGATCATATTTCCCCTCACCAGGGAGGAAGTGTCTTTATAGCCTAGGCCCGGCCGTTCTAATCAAGCGAACTCGCTTTCACTGACTGTCGAGAACCCTCTGATAGAAGAGTGGCAGCCAGCTAGGCAGACGACCAAAACCACTAGACCGCCCAGCTGTCAGACTCGTCAAAGCGATCAGCCAGCGAAAAGATCACGTCAGCTTACCGACCCGGAGAGGGCTATGCACCGGGTGACCTGCACTCGCGTGCATGAGTGCTCTCCCCTTTCCGCGCATGCGCACTGGCGAGACGGGGCGTGTTTGAAGAGCGGGGCTGTGCTATGCACGGAGAATGGCTCCACTGGCGACGCGCGCCTGCTCTAGAGTACCAAGGGCATCCTACCGCGCAGGCAATATGGCGGCTTGAGTCCCTGAGGCTTGGAAAGCACTTGATGACCCTTCGATGCCGTTCCCAACCGCACGGTCATTTTCCCCTCCCCCTCATCTTCGACATCCCCACCTCCCCCTCTTCTCCAACCTGTCCTCACCCACCCTGTACTATTCCCATGTCTAGTCATGTTCTGTTGCTATGCTTTTCTGCCTCCATCGTTCAGGCCCTCCCTTCTCGCTGCTCTAGTGTTGCCCCAAAACGAGTAGATTCCTATCATCGCTGATCTGTTTTTGCATCGATTTTCACAAAGTCCAAAAACGACAATAAACACAAAAGCTTAGTTTTTTTTATTGCAACAGGGATTATTATATCGTCCCGTGATTTGAGCTAAATGCTATTCTTGGATACATGCACACTTACACTGTATACTAACAAAGGGCGTGAGAACCTGTTTGCAGAACGATCAAACAAACAAGCGTTTTCTACTGAACCCGTGGCAAGTTTCCTCATTGCTACATGTGAAGGTCAAATGGCTTTGTTGTTTTTGTTGTTGTTGTTCTTGGAAGCAAAAGCAGAAACTTGTTGGCTCCGACGACGCGAACTATTCATGCAATTTTCACATGGTGCAGACGCGTGTTAGTGCACTGCGAATAAAATTATGTCATCTTGCATGACCACATAAGACGATGTAGTTTCCAAAAATGGAAAATGCAACTCTAGTCCTCTGCAAGCCTTGGAAAATCGAAGTGCCAGCGAGTTCAAACCTCGCCATTTGATGATGGCGCTGACAGTGTCTTTGCTCTCGGTCATGGAGGGGTCGGTCAGTGCTACACCCTGGTAAAGCTAGAGCAGATTCATTGCGAAATGTCAAACTCAATAGCAGTGCTCCCATGCACTCACAAATGCCTGTCTCTTTGCTATCTTCTCAGCGAAAAAAGCTAGACATCATGATGTCAAGGATCTGTCTGGTTAAAGTTGTTTTAAGGGCGTTTCCCTTCATTGTCCCCTCTAGTAAGCTTTTATTATTTTTCTTCTTCTTCTTCTGCTTGGGTATGTTACGTACAAATTCACTCCCATTAACCAACTTCTGTACACAAGTCAGCGTAGGAACGGCAGTCTAGCAAACATGACAATCCTACTAGAAGAGAAAGCAAATGCAGTTTGTGTGTGTGTAGAAACTGCAAGTACTTTCCCCATGAGTAGAATTGCCTCTTCTCCCGGTAGAGGGAACAAATGAAGTTTCTACTGGGAAGAGCTGCAGTCTTGGTACTAGTACATTAGGCAATTCTACTGGAAGAGATAGAAATCAAGACCGAAGTTTAGAATTTTGCTGTCTGTACTAATAGAGAGGACAAACAGGAACAGAGATTATTGGCCAAATTGCTTTTTATACATTCGTGAACTGAACTGGTGCATTGAATCCGTCTTAGTGAAGTGATGACAGAGTTATTGAACGAAAACATGCTGATCAGAGCAATTCCATTAAAAACACAGATTCAAGTCACATAACAAGAATTGAATAATCGAAGAAAATAAATATGTGTTATTAACAATGATATTGACAAAATAACAATAAAGAATTCACCAACAAAGGTCGTCTGTGAGACATTGTGCAAAAACTGAAACTGACGTACAGAGAAGAGAATTTTATAAACTTTTGAACAAATGTATAGAGTCACTGCCATCCACGAAGCAAGAGTCATTTTGTCTTTCAACTGAAAAGTATAACAAAGCAATACATGCATCCACGTTGTCTTCAGGAGACAAATGCAAAGATGGTGCTGTCTTCAAAAACTGAGTGCAGAGACGTTTCAAGTTAGAACGTGCTTCCGTGCAGGAGTCGAGTACTGCAAGAAGTGGAACCATTCTGTTGGCGCCAAAGATGATGTTTTCGATATTAAAGCATGGTGAGTCAACTGCAAAAGGACGAACGAGGTCTGGTTGCAACTTCTACTGGTCGTGTGCTTTTACGTGACTTTCATTATTCCAGTTTTGATTATTTGATTCGGATTTCATTAAACTGGTTGCAGTCATTTGTTGTACAGACGTTTGATATACTGAATTTAGTTACCGCTCTTTCTGTTTTCGTATTTTTCCTTTCCTATATTGAACTTGTGTCACATTTGTTGGGAGTTCATCAGAATATTCTTTGTCATTTGTATTTCTATTGACATCTCCGTTTGACTTCATTGAATTGGCTCAATGAAAAAAATAATACTCGATTGCAGTACTTCCTTGCAGAAACCGCAACTTGTCTCTCTGCCAGTAGAACTGCCATTTCTTTTCTATTAGATTGCCGTTTGTACGCTGACATATACACCCATTGTTCTTTCTTGCTCTTTGCCTGCCTCTCTCTCTCTCTGCCTCTCTCTCTCTCTCTCTCTCTCTCTCTCTCTCTCTCTCTTTCTCTCTTTGTCAGTCCGGCTGGCTGACTGGTTGGCTGGCAGGTGGCCTGCCTGATTGTCTGCCTACCTGCCTGCCTGTCTGTCTGTCCGTCCGTCCCGTCCGTCCGTCCGTCCGTCTGTCTGTCTGTCTGTCTGTCTGCGAGTCTACCTGTATATCTATCTCTCTGTTTGTCTGTCTGTCTCTATCTCTCTGTCTGTCTGTCTGTCTGTCTCTATCTCTCTGTCTATCTGTCTGTCTCTATCTATCTGTCTGTCTCTATCTCTCTGTCTGTCTGTCTGTCTGTCTCTATCTCTCTGTCTGTCTGTCTGTCTCTATCTCTCTTAAAAGGCAAGACACGGGTCGAAAAGTTGGGAAAATTTCATATCTGGACGTTTTTGAGATAACATCAGTTTTGAGCAGTTCAAACACTTGCAAATGCCCCCACGTGTTTTTTTCGACCTGTCATTCGATAATTAGTTGAATAAAATGGCTTTTAAAAACATCACTCCTCGTAAAAAACGTTAAAAACGTCATTGATGCATCGTATTTTATGACTTTTGGAAAAATTGTAACTTTCGATCTATTCTACGAAGAGGTTCACGCCCGGTACCGTTGGAAAGCTCGTCTTTTCGATCGAGCACAGCAAGGGAAATCACTCCGCCAACTATAGTGGTCTATTTTTAGTTGATGATTTCAAACAGCGTACACAGGGTTGTTTGCAAACTCACTAGCCAATCATTGAGCTTAGAGAGGGAATTCCACTTGTTTCAACCAATCAGAGACTCCAAAGCGAGGATTCCCTGGCCCACAATGCATCGTAAACATGGCTGCCGCTTCAACGCTAATTCTCTCAGTTAGTTTATGTTTTGCACCAAATCGAATAAATTCGACTTCAATCAAACAATCAGAGAATGCCCATGAGTGAATAAACTCAACATTATGCCGCGATCGAAAAATAGTGGGCGAAGAGAGCAGCTTTCGGCTGCACGCACCTCGAAAATACTTCGCGGTCAAGGTCGAAAGTCTAGTTCTACTTCGTCAGCGCCTGCGTTGACAGTGCCATCGCGATCGCTGCCTCCTCGTCCCTCCATCTCAACTGCCTCGATTCCGGAAGAAACTTCAAACACATCGGCATCAAGGAGGAAGATACAGATGATGCAGGCAGAAGCGAAGCAGCCGATTGAAACCGATCATAAGTGGGTCAACGTGCACTTAGATCAGCTGAGTGAACTAATGAACGATGTTCTTTGCCCGAACTGTTTTCGGTCTGGTCTCACCTTCAGCATACTATACGATGAAGACAATGGCTTAGCCAGAAAACTTTGCTTGAAATGTGGAGCCTGTGATGCCAGAAGAATGAAGAAAGCTAATGTGGCAGCCTCTGTTCAGGCATAGCAACAGCGCCTACACTATGTCAGTATGTGGCTTCATGCCTTCAACTCAAGGCATCAGAAGAGGAGGCTTCAGGAGGAAGAAGAAGGGGAAACCTATGGTGCTGGAATGGCAAACTGACTTGTTGTTGACTCATTCACAGCATGTGTCTCTGAAGTTGCCTTTATTGACCTTGGCATTTCCTGTGTAGTAGTAGGGCTGATCCTTTCCTCTTGAGCATGAACTTTTCCATCCCTGCATTTTTTTGTACTCACTGCACAAAAACACTAAAAACTGGAAACTGTAAGTTCAGTTTCATTTTTTTAGCATGTGTAGTCCTGCTGGATGAATGTATGAATAAATGAAACAAGTTTTAGCCATGATGGATAGTTTTAGAAGGACTTATGCATGACTAAAAGTTGTTTTTGCCATTTTCTCAAAATGTGTTTTTTTCATAGAGTTCAAATCAATTAATTACTAAAACTCATCACAGGATGATGATGATGACTTGTAATTTTGCAGGTATGTTACATGTATAATAATTTATGAACATACAGACACGTTTTGCTGTAAACTGATTATTTGGCCAGATATGATTTTTTTTCTTTGATGTTGAACCTACTTTATCTGCAATTCGGATATTGATGTGGAAGCAATAAGTACAATTTTTTTATTTTTTGCATTACAAACATAATCTTCTGTACATTTAAAGATAAAGAGTGTACAATTTTAATGCAAAAAGAATTTTCAAGAAATATCAAGTAGTTAAGAAGTTATAGAAATTTAAAAAGATACAGAAATTTGCATATTTTTGCATGTTAGGCGGCCATTTTGGATTACCCATAATTCTAATTACTGTCAAACTTTGATGTTTTGATTAACTGTTATGAGTTCTTTCATGCCAATGAAACAAAAAAATTTCAATAAGCATATTTAAAAATTTCATGCTTCC
>JAWQFJ010008873.1:0-26467 GCA_034096865.1 Theodoxus fluviatilis | reverse complement strand
GTGTGCACTCACTGCACACAGGGGAGGGGGACCGTCTGTGTGCACTCACTGCACACAGGGGAGGGGGACCGTCTGTGTGCACGCACTGCACACAGGGGAGGGGGACCGTCTGCATGTACTCACTGCACACGGGGGAGGGGGACTGTCTGTGTGCACTTACTGCACACGGGGGAGGGGGACCGTCTGTGCACTCACTGCACACAGGGGAGGGGGACTGTCTGTGTGCACTCGCTGCACACAGGGGAGGGGGACCGTCTGTGTGCACTCACTGCACACGGGGGAGGGGGACCGTCTGTGTGCACTCACTGCACACGGGGGAGGGGGACCGTCTGTGTGCACTCACTGCACACGGGGGAGGGGGACCGTCTGTGTGCACTCACTGCACACGGGGGAGGGGGACCGTCTGTGTGCACTCACTGCACACGGGGGAGGGGGACCGTCTGTGTGCACTCACTGCACACGGGGGAGGGGGAGCAGAACCGTCTGCATGTTGCACCAAAACTTGGTGCTGCCATATGCAAATCTCATTTTGTAACTTTCCCTAACCTTAAATGAATCTTCCCAAGCATGCACACCTCCAATGCAAAAAAGAAAACAAAAGACAAAATGTGTACCGAGTTCACAGTTTATTTATTTACAAAAGAGTTTGTATCACAGTGCGGAAATTACTGCAGCAGCAGGGCTGGAGGAGAAGCAAGTCGCACTAGATGGGCTGCTCCCAGACAGCGGCTCACCTGCACAGGAGTCGGCCAGCAACCACACAGCATCCTCCAGCGCTCCAGGCAGCACTGCAACCACCGCCTCCACAAGAGGCAAATGTGGCTACAGCCTGGAACCATCAGGGAAGACCTGAGAGCACCAGTCCTGCTGCAGACCTCCCACACCCAGTCTTGGACCATTTATACATCTCTCATTACAGTTTCTCCCCACAGCCATCAAACTCTAGTATCTCTAGTTATCGGTCCAACCATCAATCTCTAGTTATTGCCCCAGCCATCATATATCGCGTGTCTTTAATCACCCCAGCCAACGATCACTCACATCTCTTCAGATATCTGCACTGCCAACAATTTCATTTCCACTGGCCATGTTTCAAGGCGTGGCCACACCTCGGGATGCCTGTGGCCAGCAGACCGACCCCCCGCCCCGCCCTCCAAGCAAGCAGGGTGCAAAGTGGACTCGGGCGAGTTGGCAGATTTGACAAAAGCATGAATGCAGCTACATGTTCATCCCCACCCAGCACGATGCAAAATGAATGCTTTCTCTCACCAAGCAGGAAAAGGGACCACTGACCACTTTGACCTTGAGCAACAAGCAGCTGACCAAGTCCTAGTGCCAGAGTGGAGAGCACCCACAATGCACCTCTACCACACGCGACACCCAAAATGCACCTTTATCTACCACACAGGACACCTACAGATGAGCACGTCTCAGGACTAGGATGAGTCTCGTCAAACCCGACACGGGAGTTGATGGCACTGAAGGGCAGCCCAAGCGACTGTCTCCATAGAAATAGGTGATAGCAGTGTTATGGCACAAGAGGTCGGACGAGATGAAAGACCAAGCTACATTTGCACTGCAGCAGGCACATCCTGTCACCACAGCTGCCTGGCACACCGACATCTCACACACAGACAACACAGCTGCCTGGCACACCAACATCTCACACACAGACACCACAGCTGCCTGGCACACCGACATCTCACACACACAGACACCACAGCTGCCTGACACACCGACATCTCACACACAGACACCACAGCTGCCTGGCACACCAACATCTCACACACAGACACCACAGCTGCCTGGCACACCGACATCTCACACACAGATACCACAGCTGCCAGGCACACCGACATCTCACACACAGACAACACAGCTGCCTGGCACACCGACATCTCATACACAGACACCACAGCTGCCTGGCACACCGACATCTCATACACAGACACCACAGCTGCCTGGCACACCGACATCTCACACACAGACAACACAGCTGCCTGGCACACCAACATCTCATACACAGACAACACAGCTGCCTGGCACACCGACATCTCATACACACAGACACCACAGCTGCCTGGCACACCGACATCTCACACACAGACACCACAGCTGCCTGGCACACCGACATCTCATACACAGACACCACAGCTGCCTGGCACACCGACATCTCATACACAGACACCACAGCTGCCTGGCACACCGACATCTCACACACAGACACCACAGCTGCCTGGCACACCAACATCTCACACACAGACACCACAGCTGCCTGGCACACCGACATCTCACACACAGATACCACAGCTGCCAGGCACACCGACATCTCACACACAGACAACACAGCTGCCTGGCACACCGACATCTCATACACAGACACCACAGCTGCCTGGCACACCGACATCTCATACACAGACACCACAGCTGCCTGGCACACCGACATCTCACACACAGACAACACAGCTGCCTGGCACACCAACATCTCATACACAGACAACACAGCTGCCTGGCACACCGACATCTCATACACACAGACACCACAGCTGCCTGGCACACCGACATCTCACACACAGACACCACAGCTGCCTGGCACACCGACATCTCATACACAGACACCACAGCTGCCTGGCACACCGACATCTCATACACAGACACCACAGCTGCCTGGCACACCAACATCTCATACACAGACAACACAGCTGCCTGGCACACCGACATCTCACACACACAGACACCACAGCTGCCTGGCACACCGACATCTCACACACACAGACACCACAGCTGCCTGGCACACCGACATCTCACACACACAGACACCACAGCTGCCTGGCACACTGACATCTCACACACACAGACACCACAGCTGCCTGGCACACCGACATCTCACACACACAGACACCACAGCTGCCTGGCACACTGACATCTCACACACAGATACCACAGCTGCCTGGCACACCGACATCTCACACACACAGACACCACAGCTGCCTGGCACACCAACATCTCATACACAGACACCACAGCTGCCTGGCACACTGACATCTCACACACACAGACACCACAGCTGCCTGGCACACTGACATCTCACACACACAGACACCACAGCTGCCTGGCACACTGACATCTCACACACACAGACACCACAGCTGCCTGGCACACTGACATCTCACACACAGACACCACAGCTGCCTGGCACTCGGCCAGCTGAAATAACATCACACACACAGACACCACAGCTGCCAGGCACACCGACATCTCACACACACAGACACCACAGCTACCTGACACACTGACATCTCACACACACAGACACCACAGCTGCCTGGCACACCAACATCTCACACACACAGACACCACAGCTGCCTGGCACACTGACATCTCACACACCAGTCAACATCTACACCCACACTGACATCTCACACACCAGTCAACATCTACACCCACACTGACATCTCACACACCAGTCAACATCTACACCCACACTGACATCTCACACACCAGTCAACATCTACACCCACACACCGACATCTCACACACCAGTCAACATCTACACCCACACTGACATCTCACACACCAGTCAACATCTACACCCACACTGACATCTCACACACCAGTCAACATCTACACCCACACTGACATCTCACACACCAGTCAACATCAACATCTCACACACCAGTCAACATCTACACCCACACTGACATCTCACACACCAGTCAACATCTACACCCACACTGACATCTCACACACCAGTCAACATCTACACCCACACTGACATCTCACACACCAGTCAACATCTACACACACACTGACATCTCACACACCAGTCAACATCTACACCCACACTGACATCTCACACACCAGTCAACATCTACACCCACACTGACATCTCACACACCAGTCAACATCTACACCCACACTGACATCTCACACACCAGTCAACATCTACACCCACACTGACATCTCACACACCAGTCAACATCTACACCCACACTGACATCTCACACACCAGTCAACATCTACACCCACACTGACATCTCACACACCAGTCAACATCTACACCCACACTGACATCTCACACACCAGTCAACATCTACACCCACACTGACATCTCACACACCAGTCAACATCTACACCCACACTGACATCTCACACACCAGTCAACATCTACATCTCACACACCAGTCAACATCTACACCCACACACTGACATCTCACACACCAGTCAGAATCATCGAATGCGTTTGCTGATGTTGGAGAAGCCGATTCCGAAACACTTGAGCAGTGTCCGGTCTGGCAGGTGCAACTTGTGTGTCTCCTCCTCGGCCAGCGGCTTCTGGGGCTCCACCTTGAACTGCACGCCGAAGAACTGGTAGGCGTGGCGCAGCAGTTCTATCCTGAAGTCACAAGCAATCTATGTCAGACTCCAGTGCACTGGTACATGTGGCGCAGCAGTTCTATCCTGAAGTCACAAGCAATCTACATGTATGTCAGACTCCAGTGAACTGGTACATGTGTCATGGCAGTTCTATCCTGAAGTCACAAGCAATCTATGTCAGACTCAGTTTCTCCATCTGTAATTGTTCCAAAACAGATATAAAAATACAGAATAATGAAATGATGGATATATATGAGAGAGAGAGAGAGAGAGAGAGAGAGAGAGAGAGAGAGAGAGAGAGAGAGAGAGAGAGAGAGAGAGAGAGAGAGAGAGAGAGAGAGAGAGAGAGAGAGAGAGAGAGAGAGAAGCATTCTTCAATTGCAAATTTTGAAATAAAACAACCCCCCCAAAAAACAACCACAACAAAAAACAAGACAAAGAAGGAAAAAAAAGAGAGAAAAAACCCCAAAACAACTACAACAAAACCATTCAGTTTCTGATGCAGATTTCTCTTACAGTTGTTCTCTTGCCACATGATTCTCAATTTCTGTTTCTCTCTCTCTGTCCCTCCATCTGTCAATCTCTATGTGTGTTCATCTCCCTGACTGTTCCTGTCTACATGGTTTCAGCTCAAATGAAATAAATACTAGTGTGAAAAGCAGGATGTTACGAAACGCATATTTCCCATTTGCTCCTGGTTGTGGTTATATCATATAGTGGGTTGGGAATTATCTGCCAAGCCATAGCCTAGTTTGATATTGCTGCCAAGCCAGTGTTGATGTTGGAATTTATATGGTGAATGGAGTTTTGGAAGGGAAATCGAACAGTGAACCTTGTTTTCCTTCCAGTACAGAAACGAACTTAGCAGAACGTTTGGGAGGATATTAAATTCATCTTGGTTCACACTTTACCATTGACCAATCTGCAGTGAACTTTTTAGGGAACGGACTAATGAGACGACTCAGTTATTGTTCAATGGGAAGGTGGATGACTATGTGAACAGTTGATTGGTCGTTTGATATAATATCGTGAATCAAGACATCCTCCAACGTTGTGATTGGTTGAGAACCACAGACAGACTTTTGCTGTGGTATTTAAGCCCGTGTTTTGGGATCACACGCGTGCCCGTAGCAGAATTTTCACCGAGACAGCCCATGTTAGGACGGCGCCCTGTCTCAAAGAGTTCACGTGTTGAACTACTTGTGAAAACTCATGGAATCTCGTCCACTGCCGGACTAACTCCCAGTGACCCTCTTCAAACGTCTATGGATAGACGAAGGGCGAAATGGAGGACTGCTCTCATTTCTGACTGCAGGGAGAGACAACGTACAAGGTATTACGAGTCTTCGTTTTTGCAACGTTTTCCTCTCCTGAGTGAACTATCTCCTGACCACCCTGTGAGGAGAAATTGTCTTTAGAAGTTTCTCCAACTCCTGAGAAAACCACCTGTGAAGAAACTCTGACTGCCTCTCGCCTCGCTCCCCTACTCGTCACATTTTCAAGTCGTCTGGCCTGCCGTCCTGCCCGCTACGGAGAAGGTTTTCGCCGTCTGCTCGACTGCCCTCACCGGACGTCTGTCCACGCGACTCCCGCCGGAACTCCTACATCTCCTGGACTCAGTGCAAGTCACCACCTCAACCTCCACTACGAAAATCGAGAAATCTCAACGCCTTATCACCAGAGGCAAACCTCCAGTTTCGTCGTGTGTGTGAAGTGCGTCCATGAATGGACATCCCCCAAACCCCCTCTCCCAAAATAGTGTGTGTGGAATTCCATTCATTGGAAAGCGAGCTCGCTACGGATTGGCTGAGCGCCACGACAGATCTGAAATGTGAGTATAGTTTATAACTGGCTTGGCAGCCCTTTCAATTAGTTATTATCTATTCTGGGGAAGGGTTCATTACATTTTGCAATGCGTTTCAGTATCACCATGCCTTATTAATTATTGTGTAATAATTATCACGCTTGACCAATTTGATTATTATTGATTAAAGCTGAATTTGAACTTTGATTTAGGAATCCCAGTCATCATTTGCGTCCATACGTCATCCTTGTGTGAATGTTTGATTGGAAGGTGCCAAGTAGTAAGAAGTACCCTAGACATTTAACGAGCCACAGAAAGATTGATAATCTTTTAATACTACTTGTAACATTATCCCGAGACGAAAGGCCCCCATAATGTTACAAGTAGTATTAAAAGATTATCAATCTTTCTGTGGCTCGTTAAATGTCTAGGGTGTTTCTATACTACTTGGCACCTTCCAATCAAACATTCACACAAGGATGACGCATGGACGTAAATGAATGACTGGGATACCGAAATCAGTTCAAATTCAGTTTTAATCAATAATAGACAAATTGGTCATGAGTGATAATTTTAACACAATAATTAATAAGGCATGATGATACTGAAACGCATTGCAAAAATGTAATGAACCCTTCCCCAGAATAAATAATAACTAACGAATGGGCTGCCAAGCCAGATATAAAGCTATACTCACATTTCAGATCTGTCGTGGCGCTCAGCCAATCCGTAGCGAGCTCGCTTTCCAATGAATGGAATTCCACACACACACACTATTTTGGGAGAGGGGGTTTGGGGCATGTCCATTCATGGACGCACTTCACACACACACGACGAAACTGGAGGTTTGCCTCTGGTGATAAGGCGTTGAGATTTCTCGATTCTCGTAGTGGAGGTTGAGGTGGTGACTTGTACTGAGTCCAGGAGATGTAGGAGTTCCGGCGGGAGTCGCGTGGACAGACGTCCGGTGAGGGCAGTCGAGCAGACGGCGAAAACCTCCTCCGTAGCGGGCAGGACGGCAGGCCAGACGACTTGAAAATGTGACGAGTAGGGGAGCGAGGCGAAAGGCAGTCAGAGTTTCTTCACAGGTGGTTTTCTCAGGAGTTGGAGAAACTTCTAAAGACCATTTCTCCTCACAGGGTGGTCAGGAGATAGTTCACTCAGGAGAGGAAAACGTTGCAAAAACGATGACTCGTAATACCTTGTACGTTGTCTCTCCCTGCAGTCAGAAATGAGAGCAGTCCTCCATTTCGCCCTTCGTCTATCCATAGACGTTTGAAGAGGGTCACTGGGAGTTAGTCCGTCAGTGGACGAAATTCCATGGGTTTTCACAAATAGTTCACCACGTGAACTCTTTGAGACAGGGCGCCGTCCTAACATGGGCTGTCTCGGTGAAAATTCTGCTACGGGCACCCGTGTGATCCCAAAACACGGGCTTAAATATCACAGCAAAAGTCTGTCTGTGGTTCTCAACCAATCACAACGTTGGAGGATGTCTTGATTCACGATATTATATCAAACGACCAATCAACTGTTCACATAGTCATCTACTTTCCCATTGAACAATAACTGAACTGTCTCATTAGTCCGTTCCCTGGAAACTTCACTGCAGATTGGTCAATGGCAGAGCGTGAACCGAGATGAATAATATATCCTCCCAAACGTTCCACTAAGTTTGTTTCTGTATTGGAAGGAAAACAAGGTTCACTGTTCGTTTTCCCTTCCAAAACTCCATTCACCATATAAATTCCAACATCAACACTGGCTTGGCAGCAATATCAAACTAGGCTATGGCTTGGCAGATAATTCCCAACCCACTATATGATATAACCACAACCAGGAGCAAATGGGAAATATGCGTTTCGTAACACAGGAGAACAGAGGCATACGCATGGAAAGGTCGCTTCCACTCCTGCCTGCAGGAAAAGCAAGGGGGTTCTTCCAGACAACCTTCACCTTGCCACAAACAGGAATTCACTACTTTTTGGTGCAAAGGGAGACAGTTGCGTGGAAAAAGAAAATGCATACAAACATACTGATCATCAACGACCTAATCACCTACAATTCCAGCACAAACAATTCCAGCACATACAATTCCAGCACATACAATTCCAGCAAGGAATTGGTACAACGTGTTGTCCCCACTTACGTGTAGTTGGTGAGGGGACCAACGAGAAGTCTGGAGACATTTTGAGGGCCAAGCAGCATGTAGACCACAGCCAGGTCCTGTGAGAGTGAGTCCACACAGCCACCCTGCAACACACACAGGTACACAGATCAGGACTTGATGGGACCCTGCAACAAGCACAGGTACACAGATCATGATGGGACCCTGCAACAAGCACAGGTACACAGATCATGATGGGACCCTGCAACACGCACAGGTACACAGATCATGATGGGACCCTGCAACAAGCACAGGTACACAGATCATGATGGGACCCTGCAACACGCACAGGTACACAGATCATGATGGGACCCTGCAACAAGCACAGGTACACAGATCATGATGGGACCCTGCAACAAGCACAGGTACACAGATCACGACTTGATGGGACCCTGCAACACACACAGGTACACAGATCAGGACTTGATGGGACCCTGCAACATGCACAGGTACACAGATCAGGACTTGATGGGACCCTGCAACACGCACAGGTACACAGATCAGGACTTGATGGGACCCTGCAACACGCACAGGTACACAGATCAGGACTTGATGGGACCCTGCAACACACACAGGTACACAGATCAGGACTTGATGGGACCCTGCAACACACACAGGTACACAGATCAGGACTTGATGGGACCCTGCAACACGCACAGGTACACAGATCATGACTTGATGGGACCCTGCAACACGCACAGGTACACAGATCAGGACTTGATGGGACCCTGCAACACACACAGGTACACAGATCAGGACTTGATGGGACCCTGCAACACGCACAGGTACACAGATCAGGACTTGATGGGACCCTGCAACACACACAGGTACACAGATCATGACTTGATGGGACCCTGCAACACACACAGATACATAGATCATGACTTGATGGGACCCTGCAACACACACAGGTACACAGAACAGGATTTGATGGGACCCTGCAACACGCACAGGTACACAGATCATGATGGGACCCTGCAACACGCACAGGTACGCAGATCATGATGGGACCCTGCAACAAGCACAGGTACACAGGTCATGATGGGACCCTGCAACAAGCACAGGTACACAGATCATGATGGGACCCTGCAACACACACAGGTACACAGGTCATGACTTGATGGGACCCTGCAACACACACAGGTACACAGATCATGATGGGACCCTGCAACACACACAGGTACACAGGTCATGACTTGATGGGACCCTGCAACACGCACAGGTACACAGATCATGACTTGATGGGACCCTGCAACACGCACAGGTACACAGATCATGATGGGACCCTGAAACACGCACAGGTACACAGATCATGATGGGACCCTGCAACAAGCACAGGTACACAGATCATGATGGGACCCTGCAACACACACAGGTACACAGATCATGACTTGATGGGACCCTGCAACACACACAGGTACACAGGTCATGACTTGATGGGACCCTGCAACACACACAGGTACACAGATCAGGACTTGATGGGACCCTGCAGTGCAACACACACAGGTACACAGATCAGGACTTGATGGGACCCTGCAACACACACAGGTACACAGATCAGGACTTGATGGGACCCTGCAACACGCACAGGTACACAGATCATGACTTGATGGGACCCTGCAACACACACAGGTACACAGGTCATGACTTGATGGGACCCTGCAACACGCACAGGTGCACAGATTGATGGGACCCTGCAACACACACAGGTACACATATCATGACTTGGTGGGACCCTGCAACACACACAGGTGCACAGGTCATGACTTGATGGGACCCTGCAACACGCACAGGTACACAGATCAACATTTGATGGGACCCTGCTATTGGCGTGTATGTCTGTGAGCAGTGTTAGTCCCACCATATGTATTTGTGTCCCTGTACATGTATGCAATTTTAAACGCCTGCTTGATCTGTACCTCTGTCTCTGTCTATACATGTGTGTATGTGCATGTAAATGAGTGTGAATGTCTGTGTGCTTATGTGCACGTCATTCTCTGAGACAGTATGTTTTTCTGTAATACTTCAAAGGTGTGTCTGTGTATGAGTGTGAGTGTAAATGTGTATGAGTGTGTGAGTGTGTATATTTCAGTTTGTCCATACATCTGTGTGTGACCTTTACCTTGCAGACCTCCTTGACCAGGTCAGAGGCCACTTCCTGTGCCAGATCTTCAGGCAAGATGACTTCTTGGTCTTCCAGTCTATGGGAAGTGCCTTCTGCTGTGTAGAACACTCCCTCAAACGTCTCTGCCACCAGCGTCAGACCAAAGCCACGACCCCTAGACAGAAATCAGTGACAGGTGTGAGCAAAGAAAGTGAAGACAGGTGTGAGCAAAGAGCAATGGAGACAGGTGTGAGCAAAGAGCAATGGGGACAGGTGTGAGCAAAGAGCAATGGAGACAGGTGTGAGCAAAGAGCAATGGGGACAGGTGGTTTAAAACAAAAGGGCTTTAAGGACTACAGAAAAATCCTAGCCACACCTCTCCAGAAACAGGCCCCTGGCACCATGCCTCCCTAATTACAACTCTCTGTGGCACTATCCGCCACGGCCACCTGGGTTCCAACAGCCATTTAGAGACTGAAAATTCCACATTGCACTCATGGAGGAGGTCGGGAGACAGCACTGGCCTGTGGATGCTGGGAGGCTGAAGGGAAACCCCACTAATATTCCCAGTTTGCTGATGTGGCCTCTGTGAGGAACCTCTTACTATCACACACACACCCCACTAGTATTCCCAGTTTGATGATGTGGCCTCTGTGAGGAATCTATTACTATCACACACACACCCCTCTAGTATTCCCAGTTTGCAGATGTGGCCTCTGTGAGGAATATATTACTATCACACACACACCCCTCTAGTATTCCCAGTTTGATGATGTGGCCTCTGTGAGGAATCTATTACTATCACACACACCCCCCCCACTAGTATTCCCAGTTTGCTGATGTGACCTCTGTGAGGAATCTATTACTATCACACACACACCCCACTAGTATTCCCAGTTTGATGATGTGGCCTCTGTGAGGAACCTCTTACTATCACACACCCCCCCCACTAGTATTCCCAGTTTGATGATGTGGCCTCTGTGAGGAACCTCTTACTATCACACACACACACACACATACACAAAGACACACATACACATGCACACACACTCACATATACACTCACACATGCACACACACACACACACACACACTAACAGGCACACACATACACACACACACACAGACACACATACACACACACACACACACACACACACACACACACAGAGTGATGCGTAGAAAGCGTGTCAAGATCTCACTTTCCACTGCTGGGACCTTTCCGGTGGTCCAAGGTGAGATAAGTGTCAGGGAAGAACTTCACCAGGAACTTCTTTGCGTCCTCCACCATCCTGTTCATGTTGGACGGTGGAACTCTGCAGGCCCAGCTAGCGTTGGTCAGGGATTCCTCAAGGCAGAGTTCAAAGGGATAAAAGCAGTGTCCGTGCATATCCTGCACTCTCTCACAGGTCTTCTCCGCCTCACCTTGCAATGTTGGACCACAATTGCAAAACGTCTGATCAACATTCAGTTAAAACATTCACTTCGCTGTTGTTGTTTTTTAAAGTTACTTACATACATGGGTCATCACATTGATTGTCAACTTAAAGATTTTAGTTTCAAGTGACCAGCATCAATTCCCTGACGTCGTATCTGAGACAAGTCTGAAAGATGTGGGGCAAGTTAAAAAGCAGCGTGAGGCTTAGGTGAAGCCATCAGGTGCTGTGCAAAATGCCATCTTGACCTTCACAATGGCATCAACTGTGGCTGCTGCCAGGAAAAGGATACGCTACACCTCTGACTCGCTTGATGCGACCCGATTCCAGAAAACTGATGTTCTTCAGCTTCTGCTGGCTTGGACAGGTGAAAATCACCTCCCCTCCCCCTTCTGGTGCCGCTCCTCTCTTCATGATCTGCAAACAGATCCACGGGGCTCTTCATAATCTGCAAACCATCATTTTTGACAGTAACTTTTTAATTATTTTCGTCCACACCAAATTTATCTTCCTGCGACTCCTATTCAAGGCAAAAGTTTTACCCTTACTCTGGCGTCATAATTAGGATTGTTGGTCTGTCAGCCCTACCACAAAAAAACACAACTATATTTCAAGGACGAAACACCTACCATTTTCTTTTGCACATGCAAAATGTAGCAAAAACTATACCAAAAATACTCACAATTGAACAAGGAACAAAGCCATGTCATTGTTTTCAGAAAGTGTTAATGCAGAATTTTGGGGTATTTTTGGAAAGCACACTTCATGACCTTTCCCCCCTAATAACTCACAGCATATGCTGCCACCAGCAGACTTGGCCCAGTCATGACCTCACAGCATATGCTGCCACCAGCAGACTTGGCCCAGTCATGACCTCGCAGCATATGCTGCCACCAGCAGACTTGGCCCAGTCATGACCTCACAGCATATGCTGCCACCAGCAGACTTGGCCCAGTCATGACCTCGCAGCATATGCTGCCACCAGCAGACTTGGCCCAGTCATGACCTCATAGCATATGCTGCCACCAGCAGACTTGGCCCAGTCATGACCTCACAGCATATACTGCCACCAGCAGACTTGGTCCAGTCATGACCTCACAGCATATACTGCCACCAGCAGACTTGGCCCAGTCATGACCTCACAGCATACGCTGCCACCAGCAGACTTGGCCCAGTCATGACCTCACAGCATACGCTGCCACCAGCAGACTTGGCCCAGTCATGACCTCATAGCATATGCTGCCACCAGCAGACTTGGCCCAGTCATGACCTCACAGCATATGCTGCCACCAGCAGACTTGGTCCAGTCATGACCTCACAGCATATGCTGCCACCAGCAGACTTGGCCCACACTAGACATCACAGCATTTGCTGCCACCAGCAGACTTGGCCCAGTCATGACATCACAGCATATGCTGCCACCAGCAGACTTGGCCCAGTCATGACCTCACAGCATATGCTGCCACCAGCAGACTTGGCCCAGTCATGACAATGGAGCATATGCTGCCACCAGCAGACTTGGCCCAGTCATGACAATCACAGCATATGCTGCCACCAGCAGACTTGGCCCAGTCATGACAATGGAGCATATGCTGCCACCAGCAGACTTGGCCCAGTCATGACAATCGCAGCATATGCTGCCACCAGCAGACTTGGCCCAGTCATGACAGTGCAGCATATGCTGCCACCAGCAGACTTGGCCCAGTCATGACCTCACAGCATATGCTGCCACCAGCAGACTTGGCCCAGTCATGACAATGGAGCATATGCTGCCACCAGCAGACTTGGCCCAGTCATGACAATGGAGCATATGCTGCCACCAGCAGACTTGGCCCAGTCATGACCTCACAGCATATACTGCCACCAGCAGACTTGGTCCAGTCATGACCTCACAGCATATACTGCCACCAGCAGACTTGGCCCAGTCATGACCTCACAGCATACGCTGCCACCAGCAGACTTGGCCCAGTCATGACCTCACAGCATACGCTGCCACCAGCAGACTTGGCCCAGTCATGACCTCATAGCATATGCTGCCACCAGCAGACTTGGCCCAGTCATGACCTCACAGCATATGCTGCCACCAGCAGACTTGGTCCAGTCATGACCTCACAGCATATGCTGCCACCAGCAGACTTGGCCCAGTCATGACCTCACAGCATATGCTGCCACCAGCAGACTTGGTCAAGTCATGACACCACAGCATATGCTGCCACCAGCAGACTTGGCCCAGTCATGACCTCACAGCATATGCTGCCACCAGCAGACTTGGCCCAGTCATGACCTCACAGCATATACTGCCACCAGCAGACTTGGCCCAGTCATGACCTCACAGCATACGCTGCCACCAGCAGACTTGGCCCAGTCATGACCTCACAGCATACGCTGCCACCAGCAGACTTGGCCCAGTCATGACCTCATAGCATATGCTGCCACCAGCAGACTTGGCCCAGTCATGACCTCACAGCATATGCTGCCACCAGCAGACTTGGTCCAGTCATGACCTCACAGCATATGCTGCCACCAGCAGACTTGGCCCAGTCATGACCTCACAGCATATGCTGCCACCAGCAGACTTGGTCAAGTCATGACACCACAGCATATGCTGCCACCAGCAGACTTGGCCCAGTCATGACCTCACAGCATATGCTGCCACCAGCAGACTTGGTCCAGTCATGACCTCACAGCATATGCTGCCACCAGCAGACTTGGTCCAGTCATGACCTCACAGCATATGCTGCCATCAGCAGACTTGGTCCAGTCATGACCTCACAGCATATGCTGCCACCAGCAGACTTGGTCCAGTCATGACCTCACAGCATATGCTGCCATCAGCAGACTTGGTCCAGTCATGACCTCACAGCATATGCTGCCACCAGCAGACTTGGTCCAGTCATGACCTCACAGCATATGCTGCCACCAGCAAACTTGGCCCACACATGACATCACAGCATTTGCTGCCACCAGCAGACTTGGCCCACACATGACATCATAGCATTTGCTGCCACCAGCAGACTTGGCCCACACATGACATCATAGCATTTGCTGCCACCAGCAGACTTGGCCCACACATGACATCACAGCATTTGCTGCCACCAGCAGACTTGGCCCACACATGACATCACAGCATTTGTTGCCACCAGCAGACTTGGCCCACACATGACATCACAGCATTTGCTGCCACCAGCAGACTTGGCCCAGTCATGACATCACAGCATATGCTGCCACCAGCAGACTTTGCCCAGTCATGACCTCACAGTATATGCTGCCACCAGCAGACTTGGCCCAGTCATGACATCACAGCATATGCTGCCACCAGCAGACTTGGCCCAGTCATGACCTCAGCATATGCTGCCACCAGCAGACTTGACCCAGTCATGACCTCACAGCATATGCTGCCACCAGCAGACTTGGCCCAGTCATGACATCACAGCATATGCTGCCATCAGCAGACTTGGCCCAGTCATGACCTCACAGCATATGCTGCCACCAGCAGACTTGGTCCAGTCATGACCTCACAGCATATGCTGCCACCAGCAGGATAAGGGTTAACATATTTCTTTCACTGCAGAAGGCTGCAGGTCACAACCAGTCCATCATAAGGTGTCTTGACCTTGGCATAACAAATTGTGTTGGTAAGCAATGTGCATGAACTACTTCCTACCTTCAATTCAACTCCCTCGTCTGTTCCGAGAAACTTTTTGAGAATGGGCAAAGATGAATGGATGATAGCATCCACCTGAAAAAGGAAAGAAACACTGTCTAGGAGCACAGTACACGATTGAACACATACTTTCAATCATGGCGTCTCTCCTTCCATCCGTACATTTAAGATAAATTCTCATTTTGACATAAGAATGCATGTGCAATGTGCTTGCACAAAATGGTGTGTGCATTCAATATAACAATGGGTTGCTAAGTGACATATTCAATGTGATGTTACAATCTATTCATGTAACAATGTTTGAGGCTGTTACAAAATCTTTTTTTGGCTTTCACTCAATACTTTCAATGCAACTCTGTAGATTGACACCAATGACACTCTTTCAGACTGTTCAACAGTTCACATGAAGATGGAGCCATCTCACTCTTCACTGTCTTGGCCTATATGCATATATATATATATGCATTTGAGTCTAGTGCAGGCTTCCCACGGCCTAAACCCTCTCAGACTCCAGCGAGGCCAGTGCCCCAGCTTACCCCCTGCCCGGCGTGGTCGTTGGTGATGCCCCGCAGTCTGGCCTTGAGAGGGTGCTTGGTGAAGGGCGCCAGGCACATGAGGGGCTGCAGGTAATAGCCAATGGAGCGCGCCGGGTCGCAGTCGTGCTCCAACTCCCCCCCATGGAGCAGTCCTGGCTGGTACAGAACCTGCGTGCCTGGGAACAGAGGAGGAGGAAGACTGATTCAACCCACTAAGCATGCACATGCATCTTTGAGGACTGCAGCTACGACACTGATTGAGACAGAAGCTGCATGCTTTTGGAAGCAGCCCCTTACAAACAACTGCTGGAAACCGAGCGATGAGCCAGCGATCCAGGAAAAGCAGTGTCAAGTCAGAATCAGGATTAAATAGGATTTTGTATTGTAGCTTGTTGCCTGCACAGGATTAAAAGTGTGCTCATTGCCTCCCAAAGGTCCTCCATTTTGAAAGCTCCAGAAGTGTCAGCAACAGCAGAAGCAGAATGACAGTTTTCTGATGACCCTATTACCTCACAGACACCACGGAGAAGTGAGGCTACTCCAGCCAAGGGGTTAGCATGCTTCACCTGTTGCTGGCCGCCAGTGCTGGTGGCTATTGAGGATGTGCTGACTGTTGCTGGCCGCCAGTGCTGGTGGCTATTGAGGATGTGCTGACTGTTGCTGGCCGCCAGTGCTGGTGGCTATTGAGGATGTGCTGACTGTTGCTGGCCGCCAGTGCTGGTGGCTATTGAGGATGTGACTGTTGCTTGCCGCCAGTGCTGGTGGCTATTGAGGATGTGCTGACTGTTGCTGGCCGCCAGTGCTGGTGGCTATTGAGGATGTGCTGACTGTTGCTGGCTGCCAGTGCTGGTGGCTATTGAGGATGTGCTGACTGTTGCTGGCCGCCACAGTGCTGGTGGCTATTGAGGATGTGCTGACTGTTGCTGGCCGCCAGTGCTGGTGGCTATTGAGGATGTGCTGACTGTTGCTGGCCGCCAGTGCTGGTGGCTATTGAGGATGTGCTGACTGTTGCTGGCCGCCAGTGCTGGTGGCTATTGAGGATGTGCTGACTGTTGCTGGCCGCCAGTGCTGGTGGCTATTGAGGATGTGCTGACTGTTGCTGGCCGCCAGTGCTGGTGGCTATTGAGGATGTGCTGACTGTTGCTGGCTGCCAGTGCTGGTGGCTATTGAGGATGTGCTGACTGTTGCTGGCCGCCAGTGCTGGTGGCTATTGAGGATGTGCTGACTGTTGCTGGCCGCCAGTGCTGGTGGCTATTGAGGATGTGCTGACTGTTGCTTGCCGCCAGTGCTGGTGGCTATTGAGGATGTGCTGACTGTTGCTGGCCACCAGTGCTGGTGGCTATTGAGGATATGTGACTGTTGCTGGCCGCCAGTGCTGGTGGCTATTGAGGATATGTGACTGTTGCTGGCTGCCAGTGCTGGTGGCTATTGAGGATGTGCTGACTGTTGCTGGCCGCCAGTGCTGGTGGCTATTGAGGATGTGCTGACTGTTGCTGGCCGCCAGTGCTGGTGGCTATTGAGGATGTGCTGACTGTTGCTGGCCGCCAGTGCTGGTGGCTATTGAGGATGTGCTGACTGTTGCTGGCCGCCTGTGCTGGTGGCTATTGAGGATGTGCTGACTGTTGCTGGCCGCCAGTGCCGGTGGCTATTGAGGATGTGCTGACTGTTGCTGGCCGCCAGTGCTGGTGGCTATTGAGGATGTGCTGACTGTTGCTGGCCGCCAGTGCTGGTGGCTATTGAGGATGTGCTGACTGTTGCTGGCCGCCTGTGCTGGTGGCTATTGAGGATGTGCTGACTGTTGCTGGCCGCCAGTGCCGGTGGCTATTGAGGATGTGCTGACTGTTGCTGGCCGCCAGTGCCGGTGGCTATTGAGGATGTGCTGACTGTTGCTGGCCGCCAGTGCCGGTGGCTATTGAGGATGTGCTGACTGTTGCTGGCCGCCAGTGCTGGTGGCTATTGAGGATGTGCTGACTGTTGCTGGCCGCCAGTGCTGGTGGCTATTGAGGATGTGCTGACTGTTGCTGGCCACCAGTGCTGGTGGCTATTGAGGATGTGCTGACTGTTGCTGGCCGCCAGTGCTGGTGGCTATTGAGGATGTGCTGACTGTTGCTGGCCGCCAGTGCTGGTGGCTATTGAGGATGTGCTGACTGTTGCTGGCCGCCAGTGCTGGTGGCTATTGAGGATGTGCTGACTGTTGCTGGCCGCCAGTGCTGGTGGCTATTGAGGAGGTGCTGATCCCAGAGTGGCATCCTTAACCCTTGGAGAGCCATTATAACCACACACAAAAAGGACAGTCCTGGCGCACTGGCAGTGATGGCAGACCTGCTCTGATGTGTGCTGCGTTTTCACTGGTTGAAAAATAGGCTCTAACCAATAGAGAGTATGCTTTGTGAAATGTTAACATACAGAGGCAAAGACAGTGACCACATTTTCTAATCACGGCACTCCACCGTAGCAGTCCACATTTTTGGACTGTGGCACTCCGAGGGTTAAGAAAGATGCACCACTAACTCAGTTTCTCTCTATCAGGAGTAAAACAAGGTACCTGTGAGGGGAGCACCCACTGGAAATTCTGAAAGTTAACCAGGACATGTTCACCCACAGCCTGGCTGCATGCTCAGCAGGGCGTTCAGAAGGCACTGGAAGGATGAGAGCTGCAAGATGACCAGGGGGTAAAATTGTGCGGTTTGAGCATGAATTGATGCGTGGAAAACCAAAGAACCAATGTAACCATCCACTGATGGGTAGAGAGCCAAAATACACATTCAAGCTGCACCTTGACATGGGCATTTGACAGACACTTCATGAGAAAGCATGTTACAGACACTGCTCTTGGATAATAAGGGTTAAACTTGCAGTGCACACAATGAGTTTCAGTTTTTACAATTCAGAAATACTTTGGGTAATGGGCCACACTAGTGGACTTGTCAGAGGAGGGGGGGGGGGGTTGGGGGGGAAGATGGTGAAGCTGGCAGGCCACACAAGGTGACAGGCCACAGCATCTGATCAGTGTAAATAATTACATAGATGTGAATCCCAATTAAATACTGATCTATTTGTTTATTTATACCAAGTGCATGCTGTGGCCTGTCAGTGTGCGTGGTCCCTCAGCTTCGCCATCTTGTCCACACCACTCTCCTTGGACAAGTCCACTGATGTGGCCCGTTATTGAAAGCGTACCCAAAAATCCACCCAGAGATACAAAAGTAAAACAACCAACTACATGTATCTGCATTACACATCTCTCCAGGTCATAGTTAAGTGAATTTGTGTCACCCTTTTCAAATTCTTTCTTAAGACACCCCACCCACCCCTCACCCACCCACCACCCCAAAAAACAAAACAAAACCAAGACTACAGTGCACACGGACGGAGAGACAGACACCTACCCGAGGTGCTAATAACACTCTTGGTGCCATTGGTCAGCTTGTCCATCAGCTCCAAAAAGCTAGCCTCATGTGCTGAAAATTTCAATGGAATAATTATGTTCAATGAATGAATGAACGAATGAATGAATGAATGAATGGAATTATACAACCTATCAGCGTTTGTGGAATGTGTAAGGCTATTTACTACAAAATCTACAGCTAGTTAGACTAGAGTAAAAGAAACTCAAATCTTGATTTCCCATGTTATTAATCTTGAGTTTGACAAATCACATTGTGAGACGTGGCGGGTCTTTTCCTACCATCACTGGGTGACTGGCAACTGTGGCATAATTTTGTCCCAAAATGTTGATATCAACATTACCAGTCAACAATGCAACATCTATGAATGTTACAAGTATCATACTATCAAACTTTCAAAGCCAGACAGTCACATATTTGTTCTGTTATTTTCTTTCCTCGGAAAGGTCGCTATCCAGTGTCGTTATCTTAAACAGATGTAAGCAAATTTTTTTCAGTTTATTCGGATTTACTTTCGACACGACTCGAGAATAATGAAATCAAAGTTCCCCAAATTCTGCGTGGAAAACAGAAAATCGACTATCGAATCTGTCGAGTGTTGATAGTTGTATTTGTATGCATGTACTAACTTACGTCGAACGCCTGGTTCGTCGCTGTCATCTCGTATAGCCTTGATTTTGATATCTTTTCCACTCAGAGTGGAAAGGAGAATTTTGAGGGAAAAGTAGTTGCATCCTTCAAAAGTAAGCATTTCGATGCAGTTTGTTCCGTGCCTACTTCGAAATCCTCGCACCTCCACCACGTGCGAGCGGTAAAGCAAAGCTGTACAATGATTTATTGTTTCGTATTAACTTTGAATTTCAATAAGATTCATGGTTAGCCTTTGAATACCTTATATAATATCACTATAATATTAATGATTAGAAACGTATGATCTAGACTTTTAAATCTGCAAAATAGGAGATTTAGAAATTAGTTACGCAGCTAAATAAATATGCATGGGTTATCTCCCCTTACTAAAGCATCGATGCAGCCCCCGCTGTCAATGCTTACTGACTGACATAGTATCCATCAAATTGAATGAATAACTGAATGAATGAATCAATGAATCCACGTTATTTAACAAGGGAAATGCAGTATGCCGAGATGCCTGTAAGTTGAACACACTTTAACAGTATAAATACTCCAACAGAAATGCGAACAAAGTGAAACATTAAAGTTCAGAACTAGAGGTAAGTCCAACTTGTTTATTCGATCCACAAGCTTTCGGAGCCTGAGAGCTCCTTCGGCAGGTGACAAGTGAGAAAAACATGTATAGCCGTAAGGGGTGAGAACATTTCCAGAGGGAAAACAAATCATTAGGGGGCGAGGTCATCTAATAACCCTCGGGGTATGGGCGTCACTGGAAAAAAGGGAAACAGGTGGAAGCACGAGTGTCACGGAGGGTGAGTGGGTGGGAGCAGAGGTCACCAAAGGGCGTCAGTGAGAGCGAGAGAATCCTGTGGGTTCGGGGGTTACACAGAAGGGGTAGTTTAACCCAGACAGCACAGCAATATTACTGCAACATTGCCCAGTATTGGCCGTACTATTGCATGGAGCAATGTTGTAGTACAATATTAACTGAATGTTGATATGGGTACACATTAATGCACTATCTAATTTGTTCCTTCGATGCCATCGATTAATATCAGCACAATGTATTAACTTAAATGAAGCTTGCAAGTGCACAATTTGCAGAGGGGATGAACGAATGATTCACATTTTCAGGCCGACTTCAAGACATGCCCAAATGAAGGCCACGAATGAATTCTCTTTAACTGGAACAGAAAAATTAAGCATCTTAAATTAAATTTCGACTGACGATTTGAGATAATCATGTCTTGCACTCAACTTTATTTCCCACAAGTAAAATGTGTAATGTGCTTCCATGCTCTGAAGGGAAAAAAGCTATGTAATGGAACCTGCACAACATGACATGCTATGCCATGCAAGACGTACAACACAAATTTAAGTGTTATAACTATAACTTTCAGTTCAGTGCAGGGCTATGTAATGCATTCCAATACACAATAATATGATTGTATTTCCATGAATTCATGCGACACGAAAGTAACAAAAAAGATCGCTTTTAGTATCTGTTGTATACCTGCACAGAATACTAGAGTATGAAATGAAGCAGTTGAAAATACAAGTTTCTTTAGGGAAAAGGTTAGGTCTGGGCAAAGACACTTTGGTCCGGGTAGGAGATTAGAGGATGGGTGGACGAGCATGGGTTACCTCCCCCTTGACCACAATCAACTTTCAATGGCATAACGATGAAGCTGGGCAAACTTTAGTTTATCTCATGCTCACACTATGCTAAAAAGGTTCCTGGGGATGGCAACTTCCTATATCAAAACAGTTTTAAGTCCAGTTGGGTAGTTTGGCAGATCAGCTCATATTGCTCATCCTAATACCTCTTGAGAGAGAGAGAGAGAGAGAGAGAGAGAGAGAGAGAGAGAGAGAGATGGAGAGAGAGAGAGAGAGAGAGAGAGAGAGAGAGAGAGAGAGAGAGAGAGAGAGAGAGAGATGGAGAGAGAGAGAGAGAGAGATGGAGAGAGAGAGAGAGAGAGGGGGGGGGGAGAGAGAGGGGGGGGGGAGAGAGGGGAGAGAGAGGAAGAGAGAGAGGGAGAGGAAGAGAGGGAAAGAGAGAGAGAGAGAGAGAGAGAGAGAGAGAGAGAGAGAGAGAGAGAGAGAGAGAGAGAGAGAGAGAGAGAGAGAGAGAGAGAGAGAGAGAGAGAGAGAGAGAGAGAGAGAGAGAGAGAGAGAGAGAGAGAGCAGAGAGAGAGGGAGATGGAGAGGTGGAGTGGAGGGCAGAGAGAGAGAGGAGAGAAGAGAGAGAGAGAGAGAGAGAGAGAGAGAGAACGAACGAACGAACGAACTTAGTTTATTGTTAGGCCTCCGGCCCATCACAATTAGATTATACATAGTATGCCTCATCGGCCATTGCAATACAGACTGCCTCCTTCCTTCTTTTAAATGCATAATATAGATACATTGATACCTGTCGTATAGAATTCACGTTCTGTGTTGTCAAGAGCGCCTGGACACTGATGTCACCACCGTGGAACAAATTAGCAAAGTATTTCTGTCTCAAAACCTGGTACAATGGACATTCGAGTAAGAAATGTTTTTCGTCCTCCTCAGATTCATAACAGGCTGGACAAAGGAATAAGTTTCCATTACCTTCATTACATACCTGTATTTATGATAAAACAGATCGCTGAAGCCAGTGCGGAAACGAACATACACGTCACGAAATGCTTTTTTGTCTAGTGCAAATAAATAGTCTTCTCTGCCCCAGAGAGTCTTAAAGGATTTATAGAAATCGTATCTGCAACTCTTCATGAGAGATTCAACCCATATACCACTGTATTCACTTAAAAGGCGTGTTTTAAGTTCTCTAAAAAATTCTTTCTCGCGTGGTACGAGAGAGAGAGAGAGAGAGAGAGAGAGAGAGAGAGAGAGAGAGAGAGAGAGAGAGAGATTTTGATTTTGATTTTGATTTTGATTTTATTGTTTAGGCCACCGGCCCATCACAACAATACATACATGTACATGACTTGCTTTTTTTTGAGGAGCCAGTATACTTGAGCCAGAATTTGAAACAAGGTGTACAATCCAAGTGAACACATTGGCTAGTACATATCGGTAACAATCAAACAATGGAAACAGTATAAATATAGTATTAACGTACATTCTTTCATAATAACATTATTGTTCATGGTCATGTTCTAAACTAGCAAGAAATTGGTCCCGTAATTGGAAGGCATAATAAAGATACATTGCTACCTTGCGTGTTTTCATGTATCCACGTCCATCTATCAAAAAGGTGGCATCAGCAGCTTCTGGACATTTGATGTATTCATTTATATATTTATTACGTAGATCATTATACAAAGGACAATAAAATAGAAAATGTTTATCATTCTCAATCTCACCACAAAGGAGGCAATGTTGGTCTATATTGTGGCTGCGCATAGATTGTTTGTTAACAGGTAAATCATTCACTCCAAATCGAAACCGGATAAATACATCTCAGAATTTTTTATCTCAATGTATTCTAAGTATTTTTCACTTTCTAAGTTTCTTTTGAAGGAGCGATACATTCTGAATCTTTCACTTTCACGAGAGAGAGAGAGAGAGAGAGAGAGAGAGAGAGAGAGAGAGAGAGAGAGAGAGAGAGAGAGAGGGAGGGACTGAACTGAACTGAACTGAACTTTATTGAAAGGGCCTCTAGCCCATTACATATGAACAATACAGTACAATCTCCATCACCTGCTTCATTTACAAATTGGCTCCATTTGTCTCTGACATTGCAACTCCTCTCCTCTTCATCACATGATAAAGGTAGGTGCATACAGCTCGTACTTTTGTTAGCTCCTCTGCTCCCATTAATTGCACGAATACATTGATACCTTCGGTAATGTGCGGAACCACATATTTACTTCTCAGATCACTTATTGCTGGGCATCTGATCAAAATATGATATTCATCTTCATCCTCTTCCTGGCACAATGGACATATTGTCTGGATCATTGTATCAAACCGGTGTTTATGGATGTACATTTCAGTAATGCCAAATCGAAATTTAATAAATGCCTCTCTGAAGATCTTTTTATCTACTTTATACAAATATGCCTCTACTCCAAACGTGGTTTTAAACTCCCTGTATACTGCATATCTGTCACTCATGTACAGCTCATTCGTCCATTTCTCTCTGTATCTGCTAATCAAAGCATCTTTCAGGCGACACAGAAAAGACGACTCGCTCTGAACAACTTGACTTTCCCACATATATGATAGGGGGGTGGGGGGGTGTGGGGGGGGGGGGGGGGGGGGAGGGAGGGGTGTGTGTGTGTGGAGGCAAGGCTTGATGGTACAAGGGCCCAGGCATGAGACAAAATCGCTGCTGCTTTCCACAACTTTATTGTTACCCATGGGCATAGGAGCTGCGGGCTGATCCCAGGCTGGTTGGTAATGGCCTAGACCAAACCCAAGACCTTGGTGGCAGTGGTCTCTCCCTCAGATGGGATGGGGGTCTCTCAAGAGACTGGTGGTGGTCGTCTTTCCAGACCTGCCGACAGTCCCTCCTTATCAAAGAAATGCGCGACCTCAGGGAAGTCAGGCTTGTGATCAGCGGTCACAGATCTAAGCCTGTCTCTGAGTTGTTTTCCTAATGATAGAAAAAGGCTCATTGCTGCCTTATACTTACTCGAAATTATTAACACCAAGTGTTGCCTTGATAGGCATAACAAGGTCAACCAAATGAATATTGCACTATTGCAATCAGATGCCTTAATTTAGAGAAAGCATCAAATTTGTCTCCTGTTTCTAACAATTTAGGCATAGTGCGCGAGAAACAACAAGAGGGACTATCAGTGGTCTCATTTCAAGTTCAATTAAGTTCAAGGAAAGGCGGTCCTGGGACCCTCCCAGGCTGATAAGCTACATAGTAGGCTGGTCTTACAACATATATAACATGGCCGTCTGAGACGCAGGATACATGATAGAGGAGGGGGAGATAGAGTGAGAGAGAGAGGGGAGAGAGGGTGGACAAATTGTCTTGGGGGTGGGGGGGAGGGGGGGGGGGGTGGGGGGGGGGGGGGGGGTGGGGGGGGGGGTGGGGGGGGGGGGGGTGGGGGGGGGGGGGGGGGGGGGGGGGGGGGGGGGGGGGGGGGGGGGGGGGGGGGGGGGGGGGGGGGGGGGGGGGGGGGGCGGGGGGGGGGGGGGGGGGGGGGGGGGGGGGGGGGGGGGGGGGGGGGGGGGGGGGTGGGGGGGGGGGGGGGGGGGGGGGGGGTGTGGGTGGGGGGGGGGGGGGGGGGGGGGGGGGGGGGGGGGGGGGGGGGGGGGGGGGTGGGGATTGAAGGGGGGGGGGGGGGGGGGAGAGAGAGAGTGAGAAGAGAGAGAGAAATTAGAGAGAGGAGAGAGAGAGAGAGCCTCTCTCTCCCACACCCACCCACCTTCTCTCTCTCGCCAACATTCTCACTGCTCCCACCCAAGAGCACCACCTTGCTCATCCCTTTATTTTTTGCCTGTGCTTCTCCCTCTATTTCCCTTTTCAAAATCCTCCTCTCTCTCCCCACCCCGAACACCCTCTCTCCTCTCTCTCTTGTTTCCAGTCGCCCCTCTCTCCTACACATTTCGAGTCGGGGCTCATCCCCCTATCCTTCTCCTCCGGCTCCTTTCTCCTACTCCCCACTCTCTGCCACCAACCGATAAAATCTTCATTCCCTCTCTCTCTTCTTCCTTCTCTCTCTCTTCACTCTCTCTCTCCTCTCATCCCCTCGTCTCTCAGTCATGCTCTCGTTCTCTATCCTCTCCTCAGCTCTCTCTCTCTCTCCGCGGATCATCTCGGGCGTCAGTCCCACGGGACGTCTCCCGTCTCGTCTCGGCTATCTCTCTCTATATATATATATATATATATATCTATTATATATATTATAAATACCAGGGCGGGAAACCCTTCCAGATAGGGGAAGCCCCCCCCCCCTCATGGCTGTTGTTAGGGGCTGGGGATAGGGATGGGCTTGTCCCGCCAAGCTGTAGTCCAGCCCCGTATACACACAACCTGATGACAAAGGACAACGACAAAAAAACCACTCTCAGGTCCATCACTTCCACACCACCCGGCTTTGGGTCTTCGCCCCGGGTCAACCAACGAACCCCTCCGCGCCCCCTCAGACGGGACGTTGCTTCCTCAATAGTGAAAAGAAGAAGCTGAATGGTACGGTCACGTGTCCAGAGGTCAGTGGCTAGGAACAAGACCATCCTGCAAGGTACCGATACCAGTGTGAGCGAGGATAGGCGGCAGGAGAAAGAGGTGTGGGAAGACACATGCACAGAGTGGACAGTGCAGGCCGGAGGGGGGGGGGAGGGGAAAATAAAGAAAAAAAATAGAAGGTAAGAAAGAGAAGCGGGCCAAGGGAGGAG
>JAWQFJ010008872.1:42500-54254 GCA_034096865.1 Theodoxus fluviatilis | reverse complement strand
GATGGCTTTAGCCAGTTTACAACCGACATTACCCGTTCAGAATCTAAGTCCAAAGCGGCAGCGTGGACAGTATTCCGCGAGTAAGGACGCACGACCCGGGAAGGGACCTTGTGCGTGTACGCCCATAGTATCGAACATGGCAACATAGGCTTTGTGAGCGCGACACAGCTCTCGTACCGATGGGAGCATGATACTTTCGCAATGGAGACGTGTCGCCTGGACCTTTAACGCAGCAACATCAGCCACTTTATGTGCCACTGTCGCCGCGATCTTCTACTAATCTCCCGAGTTAAACGTTCGACGGCTCGCCAACTCTAGACCATCGCCCGGAACAATGTCCTTCCTTCGCTCGAATTTTGACGGGCGCAATTGGACTCGGCATACTAACGCTGAGCGGAGGCTCTACTAATATCAGAAGACGGCGCCCGCGGCTAGTACCCTTTTTTATTACATGAACGAATGGTCTATTGCATACCTGGGTACTCCCACGAAGCTAAATGCCCCATCCGCTTACTGCGTGTCATGAGCCGAGCTTTTTGAGACTGAGTGACGGTAAATTTCCACGCAGCGAAGCGTCTTTGGTGGGCCAGGTGCTAACTGGATGCTCAGAGCCACGGATCTCTGAGCCTGAACAACTTCCATGGAAGGTTAGTGACATGTTTTTGAACTCTGTTACGCTGTTCAATTTATGGAACAGCTGGCTCGTGCTTTAGGCATCCACGCCCTTTGATCTTTCCTGAGAGGAGCGGACCCTGTAGACCTCTCGAGCTTATCGATAAGTGGAATCATCCGAAATACGAGGCGAGCCCCGTTTCACATTTCAAGCGGTTGGCACAGATATTGCAACTCGATCCGTTAGGAGGCGGCTCGTCTGCTCCAAATAGCGATCTATGGAAAGAGTCTAGACCGATACCTCCCGGCCCATTTCTCCCCCTTTTCGGTCTACGCGATTCACGCTCGATTTCTATTTACTAGATTCTTACGATGTTATGAGACAATCGTTGCACGCTGGGATGCGTCGTAGCCGAGCGTCCAGTCAAAGCTGTGTAGCTCATGCCCTATGCTTAAGATAACCTCCGGTGATTATTCTACCCTCTCTCCTTGGCTCCCACCTGAATGGGGATTGACGATGTTACTGTACCCGAATACTCCGAGGGTAACAACAATCCCTGCGACGCGCATTCTGGCTAGGCCATATGACAACCTTAGAACTAAATGCTAATTCTTTGATAGAAGGTAGGCTGAAGATCGCAGCTAGGATCAGCGTTATGAGTTGTAACTTCTGGAGTCCCCCCCTCTTGCCGGGTCACAACGGTTACGAAGTACGAGGACAGCAATTGCTCTTCCCTTCCCTTCTAACACTTTGAGGTATGGGACACATGGGTTTAATTGAGCACTATCGGACACATCACGCTTCTAGGCAGCTCTCAAATGCACGGCTATAATTATACAAATTTAGAGAAAAGTAAGCTCCTGAATTGATCACAATAACAGAAGGCAACAGCTATCGGGAGCGGGTCGTCTTCAACTGGTGGGAAAACGTTGCAGAAAATTGACTATGTGACAACCTATTATGGTATTGCTGATAGTATCTCACGAATAACGTCCAGCAATGCCAGATACATGCAATCTAAAGTGGGGGCTGCAAAGAGGCGTGTGCTATAGTTTGTAACGGATTTCATCCAATTCATTTCCACGTAAAGCCTAGGGATTGAAGCCCATTTATGTTGATATGGGAATACGTATGCTCTCACAGATCTAGGTAGCAGTTCGTCTACTGTGTGTGAATAGCAGGGCATACGTCATTAGGGCCATAGACGTCAGCAAGAGAGAACATTATTATCAGAAAACATTGCGCAGCTTGGAACATTCGCTTCTCGACATGCGGAGGTGACCCAGGGCCCATGATCCTCAATTGTGCTACGAACTAAGCGTATTCCGCGCTCCGTATTTCAGAATGCCTTATGTCTCCCTTTGAAACCTAAGCGGCGAGTTCTTGACTTAAGTTGCTCAGTTTGCACTTAAGTGGTAATAACTTATCCCGTCTATTCCCTCACAGAGTCGGCTGGCCTCTATTAGGATCACGAGTCAAACTTAACAAACTTAAGGACTCCAACTCCCTACTTGTGTCCTATTCGTTGAGTTGCATAGCGATCAAACCTCACATTATGCCTTCCATTCATGGACTGAACCACTGCAAGGAGGCAGGCTGAGAAGTAAGTTAATGGAAGTCTCCGTCTAGTATAGGCCTTCCATGGATCTGGTGTGTGTTGTACGTATGGTTTGACCGAATATTCGGTATCCAGGTGACGGCGCTGACGTAGTGCACACCTATTAATTTTCTTTTAGGCAGTCCTAACAATTGCAATCTCATGGTTAAGAGGGTGCGGTCAGCAGGAATATTTTTAGCAGCTCCTTCGGGGGGTTTGGGACCGCAAGTCATCAGATAGCTCACCGAAGCACCGGTTGTGTAGAAGTGTTCTACCACTACCCAATTAAGGCGATGGGGGGGGGAAGAAAGGAATGGGACGTGGACAACAACTGGTGCTGGCTACTCTCATTTTCCATACTGGTCATCTGGGTTAACTCCAATTGTCAATTCTCTAGTGTGCAGTGTTGCTCCAGCTAAAATGTGTGACTGCATCATAATGCCTCACCGTACAATACCTCCGCTTATTCTCTACAGTTGGTCTAGGATGAGTACACGTTCTGACTCATTAGCCATATCGGAAGAACTACCGGCCTTGACAGAGCCTGGAGACATCTCTTCTGACCGCCGTAGACTCACGTCTTTTGGTTTGCAAATTCCACACGAAGCTACGTTACAGAGAGACTTTTTTTCCTGACAGGGTAGTGTCGGCTACGCGCAGAAACAATGTGAGGACTTTCATCTTTCCGCTTTTCGGTGCCTGTCTAATTGCAATAGCATCGCAACGTGTTTGGCAGCTGGCTCAAAACGAGCACCCTAAAGAGAGGTGTTGTCATAGGCAGTTTCGTGTACGGGCGCAAAAATGGGTTATATGACATCTATCGACGAGATCAGGCTAGGTATGAGGCTGTGATCGCGTCAATTGGGTCCAATTCCTGAGGATTCTGACGTCTTCGGTGGACGGTCCTTTCTCTTCATGTGTTGCCTCCCACCCCTGATCTTATACTAGAGCTTACTAAGTCAATCAAAAGATCAAAAACAGAAATGAACGAAAATACTCTTATTCTTTATTACTCTTATTCTTTAGGATTCTCTGCTATTGGTCTGTTTCCTCTTGATTTTCTGTTCTCCGCCAGCGCTTCTTGTAATACTATTCTGTTGTTATGGTTTACTACTATTCTTCTTTCTCAGTGCTCTATCCTTCGGTCTCGTCACAGAGGGCAATCGACACTATTGTACACACCGAGGAGGAATGATATCGGAGACGGGATAGCAAGGAGGAGGACACATATAGTTTGGTTTGCGATTTACCTAGATTACGTTGAAACCCCCAGACACCCCCGCCTGAATAAGGCCTTCACATCAATTAGTATGCAGCACCCCAACTCAGGGGAGCCTATCACCGTAATGGAGCGGGGGTGGACGGGGGGGGGGGGGGGGGGGGGGGGTGGTTTGTTTTTGTGGGGGGGGGGGGGGGCGGGCGGAGGGGAGTAGGGGCGGGGGGGGGGGGGAGGAGGAGGAGGGGAAAGACGAAGAGGAGGGAGGACGAAGAGGAGGAGGGAGGACGAGGAGGAGGAAGACGAGGAGGAGGGAGGACGAGGAGGAGGAGGAGGAGAGGAGGGAGGACGAGGAGGAGGGAGGAGGAGGAGGAGGGAGGACGAGGAGGAGGGAGGACGAGGAGGAGGGAAGACGAGGAGGAGGGAAGACGAGGAGGAGGGAAGACGAGGAGGAGGGAGGACGAGGAGGAGGGAAGACGAGGAGGAGGGAAGACGAGGAGGAGGGAAGACGAGGAGGAGGGAAGACGAGGAGGAGGGAAGACGAGGAGGAGGGAAGACAAGGAGGAGGGAAGACGAGGAGGAGGGAGGGAAGACGAGGAGGAGAGGGAAGACGAGGAGGAGAGGGAAGACGAGGAGAGGGAAGACGAGGAGGAGAGGGAAGACGAGGAGGAGAGGGAAGACGAGGAGGAGAGGGAAGACGAGGAGGAGAGGGAAGACGAGGAGGAGAGGGAAGACGAGGAGGAGGGAAGACGAGGAGGAGGGAAGACGAGGAGGAGGGAGGACGAGGAGGAGGGAGGACGAGGAGGAGGGAGGACGAGGAGGAGGGAGGACGAGGAGGAGGGAGGACGAGGAGGAGGGAGGACGAGGAGGAGGGAGGACGAGGAGGAGGAGGACGAGGAGGAGGGAGACGAGGAGGAGGGAGGACGAGGAGGAGGGAGGACGAGGAGGAGGGAGGATAAGGAGGAGGGAGGACGAGGAGGAGGAATGGAGGACGAAGAGAAGGGAGGACGAGGAGGAGGAGGAGGAGGAGGAGGAAGGAAGAGAGAGGAAGGAAGAGAGGAGGGAAGACGAGGAGGAGGGAAGACGAGGAGGAGGGAGGACGAGGAGGAGGGAGGACGAGGAGGAGGGAGGACGAGGAGGAGGAATGGAGGACGAAGAGAAGGAGGACGAGGAGGAGGAGGAGGAGCAGGAGGAGAAAGAGAGAGGACAGGAAGAGGAGGAGGGAGGAGGAAGAAGGAGGAGGATAAGGAGGAGGAAGGGAGGAGGAGGAGGAGGAAGAGGAGGAGGAGGAGGAGGAGGAGGAGGAGGAGGAGGAGGAGGAGGAGGAGGAGGAGGAGGAGGAGGAGGAGGAGGAGGAGAGGAGGAGGAGGAGGAGGAGGAGGAGGAGGAGGAGAGGAGGAGGAGGAAGAATAAGAGGGAGGACGAGGAGGAGGGAGGATGAGGAGGAGGGAGGACGAGGAGGAGGGAGGACGAGGAGGGAAGACGAAGAGTAGGAATGGAGGACGAAGAGAAGGGAGAACGAGGAGGAGGATGAGGAGGGAGGACGAGGAGGAGGAGGAAGGAGGAGAGAGGATGGAAGAGGAGGAGGGAGGAGGAAGAAGGAGGAGGATAAGGAGGAGGAGGGAGGAGGAGGAGGAGGAAGAGAAAGGAGGAGGGAGGAGAAGGAGGGGGGAGGAGGACGACCAGGAGGAGGACGAAGAGGAGAAGGAAAGAATAGGAAGGAGGGAGAAGAAGGAGGAGCAAGAGGAGGAGGAAGTAGACTAGACGAGACAAAATCATCGCTTTAGCTACATGTTTACTCACCATGCATTCCTTGCAACATCTGTCAAAATCTCTCATCTACGGAAAATGCACACTCACGTTGTGTACTTCACATTCACAGACCGGCCTTTGTGTGGGGCACTAATGTCTCTTGAGACGGTAGACTCCCAACGAGAAACCGCCTTCCAAAGCTTCTTTGGTAGTTTGTTCATCTATAGGCATATGTACTCTTCAGTATAAGTACTTTTTAATGGTGAACTTTAAACTGTTTGTAAAAGGGCTATCCCAGTTTCAGCAAGTTTGTGTTCTGTAAATCTTGGTTCCTTTGCCTGTCATCATACACGAATGAGAAGTCGAACAGAAATGCTGTTCTCAACGGGATTTATCACTTCCCTGCTTCACGAGCTTTCAGAGTAAAGCTTCCTTCTTCAAGTCAGAGTTAGGGAAAGTTATGTGACTGTTTATGAGAAAACAAGGCTGAAATCGGGAAAATGACAAAATGATATGTTTAGGCACATAGTCAAGTTCAGTCAGTGACGCAATCCGCTCTGCTGGAGTTATGTAACCGCGGGGGCTGAGCACTCCACAGCAGGACATGGAAAAGAGAGCTGACTGTGCCACATGAATATACGAAAAGGTAAACTACTGCAGCAAAGATCCACCTGACACAACTAGATCAAATCGAGGTCTAGAGACCTGTCTGTGAGAGCGAGTGCACGCGGGCCCTCAGTTTGCCAGTCTGGTGGTAGAAGTAGTATAAGTAGCAGGAGTAGTAACAGAAGTACTAGACAATGCAAAGGCAATGCTGCTGTCGTCCCAGCTCAGATGGTCGGCAACCTCATTAGGATGAGCAACGACCGCATCCCGAAGCAGCATGCCCATGTGGGTTGAGGGTTAAAATAATATACCCAGCGTGGCACCCTACGTGACTCGTAAGAGGCGAATATATAGGGACACCGTGACTTGATTTGTGTTTACTCTAAACTATTCCAGTGCTTTTCGTGCTTAATGGCCTTACATAGCCTACAAAGGCTGATAGGCCGTAAAACACTATCCATCCATTCGTTCCGAAGCGGTTATTCTTTGGCAAACTGGCTAATGGAGGAAGGAAAGTTGGTCGGCCATGCAAGCGCTATATAGACAAACTGAAGGAAGATCTGAGATGGTGTGGTATCGGACCGCTCGACCTTCAGGAGGCAGCGCAGGATCGCCCGCGGTGGCAAGCAATCACTCACAAGACATCCGCAGCGCTGGAGGAGGAGAAGCGCCAGCATCGCCCAGCAGCCCGTGAGCGGCGACACAGAGCGGCGGCAGCCTCTATGACAGCCACAGACTTCCAGTGCCCCGCCTGCTTTAAACTTTGCCGCTCCAGACTGGGTCTGCAGAGCCATCAAAGGACCCACGAGGATGGCAGCGGAACCGGTCATCCTTGAAACAAGGGACAAACGAAGAAGATTGAAGTAGCAACAGTTAAAACTGCGGGCAACCTTCTTAACATACATCCCTCTTCTCCCCCTCCCCCCTCCTAAAAAAGAATTCCTCTATTCAGGAGACGATAAGAGCTAGCGTTGCTCGTGCAGCCCCCGTGCTCCACGTCTGTGTTCTGCCTATCCCAGCGTTCCGTTGTACTCTGCTTCACCTCTTTTATCGAAGCAAGCCAACTCCAGCATTCCTGCTGTGACCTCTCACACAGTGGCAGAGGTCAACTTTCTGTCAAGGTCGCGTAGCAGCCGGAGCATCTCAGAAGGCGGTGTAACTGTTTCACACTGGAGTGCGCCACTTGCTGTGCCTAGCAACAATGGAAATGCAGCGCTCGTAATCGCATTTGATTGGCTCATACTAAACATCGAAGTAAATGGAGGTCACTCCACGGACTTACAAATGTTAATATTCTTCAAGGCATGGAGTTTACAACAATGGAAGTGCTTTCAAATTTCGAAGAAATTCATATTGCAGTGCTGTCATCACCGTTGCAGATTGGATTGTATTTCATAGTTTGATATCTGTAGTAAACTTCTGCATTTATGCACGTGCCTGTAACGAAATAGCAGACGACACACATTTTGGGATTTCCCTTGACCTTTTTTAATGACTGGTGAGTGTTATCTCCCTTCTGTTATCAATGATAATCGTCTCTAATTCGTTTATGAAATCGTCTCTTCGATCAAGAAGGATATAATTGACTGTGAAATCATTTTAGGGTTCATGTTTCCAAAGAGGGTATCCAAAACCTTCTGTTTTTACGATAATGTGCTTTTTAAGTCATAAAAACCAACCGATCAAAACCTGCTACACTTTATGACAGAAATGAAGCAGAATGCAGCAGAACGCAGATATACTCACCTCTTGCGGAATTCACCTTTAGCAGGGAGGAGTAACTGACAGAACATTTCCCTCCTCAACTCTCAGCAGAAGGTGGAGTCTTTTCTCCGAAGGCCTGTGAAGCAGAGACGTAATGAACACTGTTGGACACAACTTCATCTTAATTTAAAATTTGGGTTTTTGGTGACTCAAATCCGACCCGGCCTCCAGAGATATATCCGGGAAGGGACACGTGATGCTTTTTGCTGCTAATTTCATTTCAGTCCAGGCGAAAGATAAATCTGCGTCAAAGATGACTTCTGAACGACTGGTGACTGCGCTGTGTGTCTGCCTGCTGCTGACGTCCCCTGCAGGTGGGTAGGCGTGTCCTGGACTTTGCACTGTGCATATTGTTCCAACCGTTAGTTCCCATGGCTTTGCTTTGCAATCAACACTGTGCATATTGTTCCAACCGTTAGTTCCTATAGCTTTGCTTTGCAATCAACATTGTGCATATTGTTCCAACCGTTAGTTCCTATAGCTTTGCTTTGCAATCAACACTGTGCATATTGTTCCAACAGTTAGTTCCTATGGCTTTGCTTTGCAATCAACATTGTGCATATTGTTCCAACCGTTAGTTCCTATAGCTTTGCTTTGCAATCATCATTGTGCATATTGTTCCAACCGTTAGTTCCTATAGCTTTGCTTTGCAATCAACATTGTGCATATTGTGCCAACCGTTAGTTCCTATAGCTTTGATTTGCAATCAACATTGTGCGTATTGTATAGCTTTGATTCTCAATCAACATTGTACCTAATGTGCCAACCGTTAGTCCTTATATATTTGATTCTCAATCGATATTGTGCCAATCGTTAGTCACTATTGTTTTGATTCTCAATCGATATTTTGTTAGTAACTATAGCTTTGATTCTCAATCGATATTATGCCAACCGTTAGTCACTGTAGATTTGATTCTCAATCGATTCCATGTATCTTGGAGTTGGATTCGGGGTTGGGCGCCAGGTTTGCTGTTGCGCGTGGGTGGGGCTCCACCCTCCATGGTTTGAACGCGCTGCTGGACCTGAATAATCTGACCCTGTCCAGATGTCTTCTGGTAGTCTCCTTGGCTGCTTAGGGTCCCCCCTGGCTGAGCTACGGGAGCGGGGCCCATAAGCCCATCAGCCAGAGGCTCCAGCTGATGGAGGGGGCATTATGCAGCTGCAGCCGTGTGTTACACACAAGATGTGTAACGTTAAAAAAACTTCAGATATAGAAATTGCTTTGGAGCTTTTGAAAATGAGCCCTCTACTTCCAGAGCGTTGCATGCTTTTGTGTGGCAAAGAATTATTCCCAAGACAAAATGAATCTGCGCAGAATAGGACGCCACCATGAGGTTTCTTTTCGATTTGACCTGCACACGTGACTCTGGCCCTTTCGTATAAACCAGTGGCAGACAAAGCCACCATCAACAGCAGGATGAAATCGAATGAAAGCGATGGAAAATCTGCCCCCCCCTCCCCTGTGGGGGTGATTCACACTCTCCCACAAACATATTTCCCTTAAGATCTGAAAAGGTTCTCGAGCACCAAGTGACGCAAAAAGTTTCCCTCCAGAATTAATCCCAAGAGAGAAAAATGTACGTCATTACGAGGTTCGCTGCCAAACTCATTTCAGACACTGTCTCTGAAGGAAAACGTAATGAGAACAAAGGGATGAATCCTAAAAAAGATAAGATTACTGTCACTGCGTTGTGATAAAGACGATGTGCAATGTTGGGCAACAAAATCTTTTTTCGCTGGCTTTGACGCATGCTTCAAGTCACGAATACAAAAATGTCTTCTACAACGCGAAGGTGTTTTCAAAATGGTTGCATCCTTTGTGATCATGTTGTCATGTCATGTGTTGCTGCTATTCGTCAGTTTAAGAGTGCATTCAGCATCTCTCTCTCTCTCTCTCTCTCTCTCTCTCTCTCTCTCTCTCTCTCTCTCTCTCTCTCTCTCTCTCTCGCTCGCTCGCTCGCTCGCTCGCTCCTCTAATCTACCTTCCTCTCCTCTTCTTTGCTCTTTCCTCTCCTCTCTCTTCTCTGTTCTCTTCTCTCTCCTCTATCTTACCTCCTCTCCTCTCCTCTCCTCTCCTCTCCTCTCCTCTCCTCTCCTCTCCTCTCATTTCATCGCTCTTGTTCTCTCCCTTTTCCAGAATGCCTCGGAGAGGTCAAAGTGGCACTGGGTTGCCATGGCAACTGCACGGCGCTCAGTCTGCAGTGTCCAAGAGGAGGACACATAGCACTGCTGAAGGCTCTGACACGCTACAGGGACTTGTCCAAGCCATACTCCTGCACCTCCAACCCCACTCTTTGCAACACCTGCTGTCAGCCGTCGGTCAGTCTTGGAACATCACATGCACACCACATGACTTCTGTGGTGTAATGGTAGTGGCAGCGGTGGCGGTGGTAGTTGATGATGGTAGGCGTGTTAATGGTGATGGCGGAGGTAGTGATGGTTGTGTGGTAGTGGTGGTGGTGGTGGTGGTGGTGGTGGCGTTGGTGGTCGTGGTGGTCGTGGTCGTGGTGATGGTGCTGCGCTAGTAGTGGTAGGAGTAGTAATTGTGGTGGTAGTGGTGGTTGTGGTAGTTATAATAATGGTGGTAGTGATGGTAGTCGTAATGGTGGTGGTGACAGCCGTGGTGGTGGTGGTTGTGATGGTGCTGGTGATGCTGCCAGTTGTGGTCGTGATGGTCGTGGTGATGGTGCTGTGGTAATGGTGGTACGGGTAGTGGTGATGATGGTAGTGGTGGGGGGGAGGTGGTGGTGATGGTGGTCGTAATGGTGGTGGTGACAGTCGTGGTTGTGGTGGTGCTGGTGCTGGTAGCGAAGACAGTAATGAGGGAATGTTTATGGTAGCCTGTTAATGTCGACTGCGTCTCTCATGTCAACATTTGTATTAGTGTAGTGTTCACTTCACTGGCGTCAGTCAGCGGCTCTCTCGTTGTGTTGGCAGACGCAATTCTGTCCGAGAAGCAGACGGACCTTGTGAATGGTAACCGTTGTCTTGTTTCACCATTGTCTGGCGATGTTATCACTCGTTAGGATGTCCTCGGTATCTGTGGGTTGATCATACAGTGAAAAGAGGTGTGATTGCCTCGTTCTTTTGTTCATACTAGTCACCTAAGAACTGCGATTATTAATACTTAAAAATAAAACCCACATCTTTGCTTTCGCTACAGCAGTGCTAGAGGTTCCTATTAAATATACATAGTACGATCAATTGCACAATTTCCTGGGTCAAACGATCACTCTAAAAAGAAGAGTTTGTTCACTTGGATTCTTTCGCAATCCACCTTCTCCCTTCTCTCCACTTCATCGTAGGAACCCTTCGAAAGTTGTCTCCCTTTGTCGGCAGAGTTCCGACTGCGTGGCGAATATGACGTCTGGACTTTTTCGTGTCTACTACGACGGTTGCTGGGGCAACAGCAGCTGCCATATGCCTGCCTTCTTCGAATCCCAGCGCTGCAGCCAACAATCCCAGCTCGGAAGCAGCCTGGTGGAGCTCCAGTACGCATGTCTCACGGGTGCGTGCCCCGGAAGTTGTTAAGGAGTTCGCATTGTAACGTGCAAAAAAGTCGACGGAAGTCATCAGAGAGTCACCTCCCTTGTTGCTATTTATATAGACTCCGCTATCGCACGTGGTTTTCTGGGAAATCTCTCCCGACGAGCGACGGATTTGCAGCTGTATGAGGTATTTTTGCAGGTGGGTTGTTTTTATCCATTCTGCATATTACGTAGCTTGCAATAAAATTCGCCTGTGCAAGAGACGGGGAAGTCATGAAAGATTTACCTCTCTTGTTGCTATTTGTTATAGACTCCACTGATCGCACATTTTTGGGGGAAAATGTCTCCCGACAAGCGACAGATTTGCTGCTGTGCGAGTTATTTTTGCGTGTGGATTGTTTTTATTCATCCTGTATATCACAGTTGCACTCCTTGGTAGAGAGATTTCCCACAAAAACACGAGCAATCTACGGAGTCTATTATTTTTGCAAATAGCAACACGGGAGATAAATTATTCATGACTTCCGGCGCCTCTTTTGCATGGGCAAATTTTTGGGGCATGCTACGTAATTTGCAGAATGAATAAAAACAACCCACCTGCAAAAGTAGCTCGTACAGCAGCAAATCCGTTGCTTGTCGGGATAAATTTCCCATAAAAACACGTGCGATGGAGGAGGGAGGTAACTCTCTGATGACTTCCGTCGACTTTTTTTGCGCG
>JAWQFJ010008872.1:22500-35000 GCA_034096865.1 Theodoxus fluviatilis | reverse complement strand
TGAGCACCTGAATGCTGTTGAGTGAGCACCTGAATGCTGTTGAGTGAGCACCTGCGTGTTGTCGAGCACCTGAATGCGGTTGTGTGAGCACGTGAATGCTGTTAAGTGAGCACCTGAATATTGTTGTGTGAGCACCTGAATGCTGTTGTGTGAGCACGTGAATGCTGTTAAGTGAGCACCTGAATGCTGTTAAGTGAGCACCTGAATGATGTTGTGTGAGCACCTGAATTATGTTAAGTGAGCACCTGAATGCTGTTGAGTGAGCACCTGAATGCTGTTGAGTGAGCATCTGAATGCTTTTGAGTGAGCACCTGAATGCTGCTGAGTAAGCATCTGAATGCTGTTGAGCACCTGAATGCTGTTGAGCGCCATATGTCACAGCGGTTTTGACCCTGCTGTTGTCGAGGCTTTGTCCCTGAGTGACCATACCTCAGAACAGTGAGCATAAGCGCGGCGGTCCTGCCATCTTATCACGACTAAACCTTGAAGCCTTCCTCAGGGACCTGCTGCTCTGCGGTTGTCCCATGACAGAACCCAAGGATTACCAGAGACGGGGTGGGGTGAGGTGGGTGGGTGGATAGGGGCAGCATGTTTTTGTCAAAGGGATTTTCGAACCCTGCAGCATCAATATACAATAATAGCAAAGTGCTCCCTAACACGGTAGGGAAATCCCCACAGCTCCTCTCCCATCAAACATTCATCTGGCCATGCAAGGCTTGAGGAAATAGCGGAAAGCACTTGGACTTCTCTTTCTAGCGTGCCGTATTCCCTCGTTGGGCCTCGATCCCACGGTAAAGCTTTCCCCGCTATCGACCTAGGCATTACCGAGATGAGACGCCCGGAGCTGGGTGTTATCTACATTTTCTGGCGGCATGCGTATAGCGGCTTTTGCGCTTTGAGCTTCACTCGCACCATTTCCTTTTATTCCAGGCTGTTTGCATATCCTTGATTCCTCAGTAGGGACGAAGAGGAAGAGCATTCACCCACGGACCAGAGAAGAAGAAAAAGAATCACTCTCTCCAGGCAAGCTTGCTACGGGGCTGTCTCCTGCGTCTCGATGGATCGATGGATAGGATGAATGGCGCCTGATTGATATGTAGGAAGCGAGAAAGGAAGATGAAGGTTACCTTCGATGCTTTGATGTCCAGGCTGAGGGAAAATATTGACAAGGCGAACGACCCGATTGGAAACACTGCCAGTACGTATCTCGACACCGCCCTGTAAGATGAGAACGGGTGGTGGTGTACCTCGTGTAGATTGTTCGGGAGTTTTCATCTCTGTGGTTTAGTCGTCAGTATGGGTGATGGAGAGTGGGGATGGAGTGAAGTGGAGGACATGTATGTGAGCACGTCAGTATGGGTGATGGAGAGTTTGGATGGAGTGAAGTGGAGGACATGTGTGTGAGCATGTCAGTATGGGTGATGGAGATGGGGGATGGAGTGGAGTGGAGGACAAGTATGTGAGCACGGCCAGGAGCTTCCATGAATGCACATGTATGTAAGTGAGAGTAGGATTTCAAGGAAGGAAGGAAAGGAAAGACGGAGTGAGCAAGTAAATGAGCTTGATAGGAAGGAGGGAGGGAGTAAGGGGTAGAGAGAGAGACAGACAGACAGACAGACAGACAGAGACAGACAGACAGACAGACAGACAGACAGACAGACAGACAGACAGAGAAAGACAGAGAGAGAGAAAGAGAAAGAGGTAGAGAGAGAGAGAGTCAGACAGACAGACAGAAAGAGAGAGAGAGAGAGAGAGAGAGAGAGAGAGAGACAGAGAGACAGAGAAAGAGACAGAGAAAGAGACTGAGAGAAAGAGAGACAGAGACAGAGAGAGAGAGAAAGAGAGAGACAGACAGAGAGACAGAGACAGACAGACAGACAGAGAGACAGACAGAGAGAGAGACACGCACAGAGAGAGAGAGACAGAGAGAGAGACACAGAGAGAGAGAGTGAGAGAGAGAGAGAGAGAGAGAGAGAGATTCCAACGTCGTTGGACATTATACTCTCTTTTTTTAATACTGTTTTTCCGCTGATATTGTTCAAAGGAGTCCACTCACCCTCTTAACTCCCGGTGGTAGGGCCAAATTACATTCGTTTGTGGCATTGGTCACTTGATACGTTCATTGTCTCTATCGTACATGAGATACTTCTCTTACTGTTGTGTGTTTTGGGGATCACCGTTGTCAAAGATGATCAAAATGTACGACACCTGCCTTTTGCCCGAAAATAAAAGCAGTAGACGCTAGGGAGGATAGAGGGGAATATACAGAGTACATCTCATGTTTAGTTGTCGTCCAGCTCTTCATCTAGTGGATCTCTGTTATAGTTTGTATTTCTGAGGACATGCTTTTCGCTGTATGTCATTCTATAAATCGGAAATATGAGTGCATGCAGGGTATCTTCTTACTTGCGCGCGCGCGCGCACACACACACGCGCACACACACACACGCACGCACACACAAACACACACACACACACAACACACACACACACACACACACACACACACACACACTGAAATAGGGTCTTTTTTTAAACAGTAGTATTAACAATATTTGTATGGATTTTACATGCCTCTTGTGGAAACTTTCCTGGATTAAAAGTTTTAGATCAAGTTGATAATGGAGAAGCAACAAGTTCTCTGAGAGAGAATGACAGAGGGACAAACCTTGCCACAGTTTATACAACATTTCCCTTCAAAAGACGTAGGCAAAGATCTAATCATTCTTTCAGGCAACCCTGGGGGGAAATGTCAACTCAGTGTAATGAGGTCAAAGCGTCCATGCAAGTCTAGGACATGAACACCAGTTCCCTGTAAGTGCTAGTGAAAAGCAAACCCCTAGACATCAAATGCAGTTACAGGTTTGCTTGTGACTGTGCAACACGAAATCGGGACAGACAGTCACTGGCAGAGTGGTTGTGCTGAGGCGCGTTCCCCAGACTATGACGATTCGTATCGATAGGTATCACAGACGTTCGGAGATGAACGCTCACGGCGAACGCTCGCAAAGCCCAAATATTTTCTCCTGCTTTTAACAGATCCACACGAATGCTTGCAGTGAACGCTCATCTTTGAACGTTTTTGATAGCTATCGATGGGAATCACTAACCTCGGGGAAATGTGCCCCCCTGGTGACGTTGGCTCCATGATGACACTGCCCTTTTGTCGAGTGCTCTCCCCTTGACTAGTTTCTATAGTCGACGTTGGCTCCATTCTGACACTAACCTTTTTTCGAGTGCTCTCCCCTTGTCTAGTTTCTATTGTGGACAGTGGCTCCATTCTGACACTGCTCTCTTGTCGAGTGCTCTCCCCTTGTCTAGTTTCTATTGTGGACAGTGGCTCCATTCTGACACTAACCCTTTTTTCGAGTGCTCTCCCCTTGACTAGTTTCTATTGTGGACAGTGGCTCCATTCTGACACTAACCTTTTTTTCGAGTGCTCTCTCCTTGTCTAGTTTCTATTGTGGACAGTGCCTCCATTCTGACACTGCTCTCTTGTCGAGTGCTCTCTCCTTGTCTAGTTTCTATTGTGGACAGTGCCTCCGTTCTGACACTGCCCTTTTGTCGAGTGCTCTCTCCTTGTCTAGTTTCTATTGTGGACAGTGACTCCGTTCTGACACTGCCCTTTTTTCGAGTGCTCTCCCCTTGTCTAGTTTCTATTGTGGACAGTGACTCCGTTCTGACACTAACCTTTTTTTCGAGTGCTCTCCCCTTGTCTAGTTTCTATTGTGGACAGTGACTCCATTCTGACACTGCCCTTTTGTCGAGTGCTCTCCCCTTGTCTAGTTTCTATTGTGGACAGTGGCTCCATTCTGACACTAACCTTTTTTTCGAGTGCTCTCTCCTTGTCTAGTTTCTATTGTGGACAGTGGCTCCATTCTGACACTAACCTTTTTTTCGAGTGCTCTCTCCTTGTCTAGTTTCTATTGTGGACAGTGACTCCATTCTAACACTGCCCTTTTGTCGAGTGCTCTCTCCTTGACTAGTTTCTATTGTGGACAGTGACTCCATTCTGACACTGCCCTCTTGTCGAGTGCTCTCTCCTTGTCTAGTTTCTATTGTGGGCAGTGGCTCCATTCTAACACTGCCCTTTTGTCGAGTGCTCTCCCCTTTGTCTAGTTTCTATTGTGGACAGTGCCTCCGTTCTGACACCAGCTTTTAGTCGAGTGCTCTCCCCTTGTCTAGTTTCTATTGTGGACAGTGACTCCGTTCTGACTCTAACCTTTTTTTCGAGTGCTCTCCCCTTGTCTAGTTTCCATTGTGGACAGTGGCTCCATTCTGACTCTAGCCTTTTTTCGAGTGCTCTCCCCTTGTCTAGTTTCTATTGTGGACAGTGGCTCCGTTCTGACACTGCCCTTTTTTCGAGTGCTCTCCCCTTGTCTAGTCTCTTTGGCCTTCTCTCTGCTTCGTCTGTTGACTTGCTCTTTCTCTCACCAGCTCTCTAGTGGTTTTCGTTATCCGTGGCCTTACACATTCCTTCCTTCCTTCATTCATTTGTTCGTTTATTCCTTCATTTGTCCCTGAGCTCATTTCTCTCACTCGAGCGTCCTTTGGTAACGTCTTCTCAGCTCGTGACGTTTGCGCCACGCGTTTTCAAATCCCGCTCGCACACTTTTTAATGACAGTTGCACAATGAATGAATGTAAGAACGAAATAAAGGCAAAAATACTCTTGGCACAGTTAGGAAAGTATCTGGAATGTATAGTGGAGATGATGATGATGACGACAATGGTGATCATAGGTTAGGCGGCGGTATATAGACAGTACTACAGACTTGCTTGTGTGCATGTCTATCATAGAATTCGGTTACGACTTAGGTAAATTTTTTAATGTCAGCACGAAATAAACTTGTCTTTTGACAGAAAACGTAAAAGAAAATTAGTTCATAGCTTCAGCGAATGCCAAGTGTAGGATATGCCCACATAAATGAACTATGCACGCACACACACACACGGTTCAAAACATTTGGGCTCGTCCGGGATTTGAACCCGGGACCTCTCGCACCCTAAGCGAGAATCATACCCCTAGACCAACGAGCCAACACAACCTCATACTGCAATCAACTGACAAAAAAGAAAGTATGTAAATGTTGGCCGTCTGCCAGGGATAACCAAGCAGTTGTGTTGACGTGATGCAATACACTGAAAAGTAATGCTCATTCTCATCCACACACTAACTGCCCTCTCCACAGGCCTTGCAGAGTTGCGTCCCCTCACACAGCCGCTCTTCTGTCCTCTTCACCACACTTGTAATGCCACTCACCCTCTTTTTTCTTTTCTTTTTTTTTAAAGTAGGGATTCTATTCTTTATTCCAGAACAGGGAGTTTTCATAACATACATGTTGACACAGAATGGTGGTGGGTGGTTGTGGGAGAGGTGGGGGGGGGGGGGGGGGGGGGGTGTAGGGATGGTTAGGGAGGCTGCAGTAGGGGTAAGAATAAAACTGAAAGAAGGGAGGGATGTAGAAAGAAGTCTTTCCCCCAGACACGCCAGTCTTTACAGTGGAAGGAAGGGTGACCATCTTTCCAAAGGTATATGTAATTTGTTGCTTCGGAACGCTATCCTTTTTTCTATCTTCTGTGGCTTGTAGGACTTTTCATGAAGCATTTAAGAATATAAAATGTATTTTTTGGCACTTAATACTATAAGATTCCAACGTTGGTGGACATATACTCTCTTTTTTAATACTGTTTTTCCACTGATATTGTTCAAAGGAGTCCACTCACCCTCTTAACTCCCGGTAGTAGGGCCAAATTACATTCGTTTGTGGCATTGGTCACTTGATACGTTCATTGTCTCTATAGTACATTAGATACTTCTCTTACTGATGTGTGTTCTGGGGATCACCGTTGTCAAAGATGATAAAAATGTACGACACCTGCCTTTTGCCCGAAAATAAAAGCAGTGGACGCTAGGGAGGATAGAGGGGAATATACAGAGTAAATATCATGTTTGGTTGTCGTCCAGCTCTTCATCTAGTGGATGTCTGTTAAAGTTTTTATTTCTGAGGACATGCTTTTCGCTACATGTAATTCTATGAATCGGAGATATGTGTGCATGCAAGGTATCTTCTACTTTTAACACGCACATGTACACACACTCACACACACGCGTGCGTGCGCGCACACACACACACACACACACACACACACACACACACATACACACGCACATCGCAAATGTGGGCTCGTCAGGGATTCGAACCCTGGACCACTCAAAACCAAAGCGAGTATCATACCCCTAGACTAACGAGCCGCTCAACTATAAGCCCCCAGTACACCTGAACGCTTGGTGATTTCACGGTGGTGTAAGACGCAGGGACAACAGACTTACATTGAGCAATTGAGTCAGCGCTATATTTGGCTTGCCTGTGGTGCTTAAACTGGTTGTGAGAACTTTGGGCTTTTATGAAGTACAGCCGTACCTTTGCTCATTCATTTTTATGGCACGACAAATCTGTTAGAAATGTCTTATTTGCAATATCCTGCTCATCTTAACGATATAAGTAAGGGTGTAAGGAGTGCCCCCCCCACCCACCCTTTTACACACACACACACACACACACACACACACACACACACACACACACACACACACACACACACACACACACACACGCACTGAAATAAGGACCTTTTTGTAAGCAGTAGCATTAACACTATTTGTATGGATTTTACATGCCTCTTTTGGAATATTTCCTGGATTAAAAGTTTTAGATCAAGTTGATCATGGAGAAGCAACAAGTTCTTTGAGAGAGAATGACAGAGGGACAGACCTTGCCACAGTCTATATACCATTTCCCTTAAGTGACGTAGGCAAAGATATAATCATCTTTCAGGCAATGCTGGGGGGGAAATACAACTCAGTGTAATGAGGTCAAAGCGTCCATGCTAATCTGGGATATAAACACCAGTTCCCTATAAGTGCTAGTAAAAAGCAAACCCCTAGACATCAAATGCAGTTACAGATTTGCTTGTGACTGTGCAACCCGAAATCGGGACAGACAGTCACTGGCAGAGTGGTTGTGTTGAGGCGCGTTCCCCAGACTATGGCAATTCGTATCGATAGGTATCAGAGAGTCAAGACTAAATTCAAGTCTAAAATTCGAAGAAATTATCCTCGCACATACAAAAAGATCGTCTTAAAACGAGCTTTCTCAAACTTCCACCATGTTTACTATGATTATAGATCACCAGCTCCTGGCAGCCCCATATCCAGTGGTCTCCACTCCGCATGAGTGCATAGTCAGCTCCTCAACCTTTACTCGCTCATCTATTGAAACCCTGTCTTTTGACAGGCGGATTTAGGCGAGCAAGCTTTGGCGATTGATTATGTGCGAGGTGCAGTGCCGTGGTTCAATCCTTGGGAGGGGAGAAATCTGGATTATTTCTGGCTATTTCCCTATCGGTGGCTACCTTGTGTCGTTATTGCGTAGTGTAAACTTGTGCGTGCGTGAAAGAGAATGAATATTTAAGGTGAACACCAGTGATGCTCATTCCTCTCTGTGTTATTGCGAATGCGTTGGTTCAACGTCTTTGTCGTGTCAAAAATCCAAAAATCGTCCTAAACGGAGCTTTCTCAACCTTCCGCCATGTTTACTATCTAGAATCCAAAAATCGCTCTTTCTCATTTGTTTTGTTTCACCCCTACAGTGCTCGTTTTTGTCTTTTCCAATGACTTAAAAACTGTGCTTCATGTGACGAGGTATTCAGCTAAATTGTTGTTTGAAACTTTGACCTTAGAATGGGAAACAATTCCACTGAATGACTCTTTACAAAGAAAGATTGCTTCCGGCAGCACTGTTGCCATTGTAAAAAATCACGGAGCTTTGTTCTTCGCTGTCGTTACAACGGTGTGCCCATCTTAAACTTTCTCATTCACGCACATGAAAGTATACACACGGTCAAACACGCACTCACACACACGGGCACATATGCAAAACAGATGTGGGCTCGTCAGGGATTCGAACCCTGGACCACTCGCACCCAAAGCGAGTATCATACCCCTAGACTAACGAGCCGCTCTACTATAAGCCCCCCCCCCCCAGTACTCCTGAGTGCTGTTTGATTTCACGGTGGTGTAAGCCGCAGGAACAACACACGTACATAGAGCAGTTGAGTCAGTGCTATGTATACAGTTGGCTTGCCTTTGGTGCTCTCCGCGGACGTAGCTTCCTGGTCGTTTGCATAAGAACCGTGCCATTATGATACGTGTTCTGATCGAAAAAGAGGAGAAACCGAATCATGCAACTTTTTTCATACATTGCGTGACAGAAGTCTTCTTCTGCAGAAGATGAATTTTGTCCGTTTGAAACACATGTTTCTCCATAAAATATTGATCCCACCGCCACCACCTCACCTCCACCCCCACACCACCCCCGTCCCCCTTCTGACTGTCTGTCTGCCTGTCTGCCTGCCTGCCTGCCTACCTGTCTGCCTGTTTGTATGTCTGCATAACTGTCTATCTCTCTCTCTCTCTCTCTCTCTCTCTCTCTCTCTCTCTCTGTGTGTGTGTGTGTGTGTGTGTGTGTGTGTGTGTGTGTGTGTGTCTGTCTGTCTGTCTGCCTGCCTGCTTTCCCCCTCTCTCTCTCTCTCTCTCTCTCTCTCTCTCTCTCTCTCTCTCTCTCTCTCTCTCTCTCTCTCTCTCTCTCTCTCTCTCTCTCTCTCTCTCTCTCTCTCTCTCTCTCTCTCTCTCTCTTTCTTGGTCGGTCAGTCGACCAGGTTGCCCAACAACCACTCAGTTAGTTTGTCACTCGTTCAGTCAATCACTCAGTCAGTCAAGCAGTGCGAAATGGGACACTGGTCTTTTGGCAAACAGAGTGACGGCTATCACTATCAGTTGTGGAAGCACACTGTCAGGTGGGAAGACTTGAAAAGGGGAGTAACTCTTTCCAGGCTCGACATAACGTAGACAGCCAAAGTTGCACCACATGTTCGTAACATCAGATACGAACGAGTTTAGATATTGCAATGACGTGTGACTTATCAACAACTTGCGGAGGCCACCTAACGTATTCGAGATGGCTCGTTGGTCTAGGGGTATGATTCTCGCTTTGGGTGCGAGAGGCCCCGGGTTCAAATCCCGGACGAGCCCTAACTTTTTCTACCTCGGAGTGATAATGTTTGATACGTCTCCTCACCAGAAGTAAATGCACATCTGACAGGAAACGATCTCGGTGAGCCCATTGGATATCGTGCAACAGCTCATCAAAGAAAGAAAGTCTGACATTAGTTTCATCCCACAGCAATTTCTTAGTTGCATTTATTTCAGTCATCTCTGAGAGTTGGAGTCCACAGCATTTCACAACGAGCTTGTCTTTTTAAAACAAACCAACCAACCAACCAACCAACCAGCATACACACAATTCAGAATTTCGCGCTAAGCTGCGCAAACGCCCACGCATAGTCTCATCAGCTGCAGATATTTTGCTTATCCTAAAGACAATCTGATGTACTTCAATTTGTGTTCGAATTGAGGTTTAACATTTTGCGAAATTTTCATGTGATCACCAAGTATTCTGACGAGAAGTTTTCATGAATTGTTATTGTGTTAAACTCATGTCCATGTTGATGACGAAAGAGCAAATGTGTACTTGTTTTTCATCTGCTCCTTGGATTTTATTTATAAGCAACATTATTCTTATGAATAGAGACATGTTTTAATTGCCTTGCTTGACATTTCTTTGCTATGTGAGAGTTTGCTTAAAGTCTAGTATTGAAACAAAAAAAGTAGGGAGACTCTAGTATATAACATAGGCGTTTTGACAATTGTTTTGAGAAGACAGCATGGATACCAGCATGCAAACCACTCTTGCCTCGAAACATTTACAAGGACACTTTTAACCACTCACATGTTTGCAAAGCACGCTGCCACAGAAGCAATTTCCTTGTCAACTAAAGAAATGAAGTAAAAATTATCGGGCTCGAGCTTGGCATCGGAGTCAGTTTTCATCCTCAGTGAAAACGCACTCCTTGGAGAGCTCGACTGACTACCGGTTTAATCAACGAAGCAATCGGGCCATTACGTTTTGCCCTGGATACAGTACAATGTTACTTATCGGCTGATAAGAATGAGAAAGTTTTGTTGGCCCGATATAGTTCACTGCAATATCTGATGACCATATTAGGAGCACACAAGAGGCCCTTGCTTGCGAATCTATGGCTGCTTGGGGTTGCTTTCGTTTTCTTTGTAAGGTAACCATGAAGAGGAAATTCCAGACCTGATTTCCTAACGTTAAAGTCAGATTCCAGTCTCACTATTTTCGGTCGAATCAGTGATGTCTGGAGATCTTTGTATTTCGCTCTGCTTATGTGCACATCTCTCTTTCCAAGCTAATTTATGTACGTGTTGGATTGTACGCGCGCACGCACAAACATGCACACACGCATGCACGCGCGCACACAAACACAAACACCCGCAAAACAAATGTGGGCTCGTCAAGGATTCGAACCCTGGATTACTCGCACCCAAAGCGAGTATCATATCCCTAGACTAACGAGCCGCTCTACCCCAATTTCCTTGTACCCCTATGTGTTGTTTGCTTCCACGGTGGTGTAAGTGCAGTGAAAACACATACATGAAAAGAAGCATTGAGTCAGTGCTCTAGCTGGCGTGGCTCTGGTGCTACTCACACAGACGGTCCTGAACGTCAGGTTGTTTTGCATGACAGTCACACTCTACCAGAACACGTGTTTTGATGGGGGAAATGAGAGTAATATTCAAACATAATGTTACTGAAATGTGAATATGCAAGTTATGTTGTTTTATCAAACTGAATGATGCTCCAAGATTAAAGTGAATCTCTCTCTCTCTCTCTCTCTCTCTCTCTCTCTCTCTCTCTCTCTCTCTCTCTCTCTCTCTCTCCCTCCCTCCCTACCTCCCCCCCCCCGCCTCTCTCTCTCTCTCTCTCTCTCTCTCTCTCTCTCTCTCTCTCTCTCTCTCTCTCTCTCTCTCTCTCTCTCTCTCTCTGCCTTTCTTTCTGCCTCTGTGTGTGCGTGTGTTTGTGTGTGTGTGCGCGCGCGCGCGTGCGTATGTGTGTGTGAGTATGTACGTACATGCATGTGTGCGTGTTTGTGCGCGCGAACGCGCGCACGTGTGTATGTGTGTGTGCATGTGTGTGTATTTATGTATGTGTGCGCGTTTGTGTGTGTGTGTGTGTGTGTGTGTGTGTGTGTGTGTGTGTGTCTGTGAGTAAATATGAAGTTGTCGAGTACAAGATCTCAAAGATTTCACAGGTAAATGTTTTACTGAAAAAATCCATTAAGTAAAACGTAGGCTTACAGCGGTGTAAAAAAATATTTTAACGTGATCTCTGTTTTATTTCTGTGCAGATCTGTCAGTTTGCATGTGGCATGGATGTGATTTACAAGAGCCACAATCCATTTGTCAAGTGGAGCCGACCCTTACAGAAGGGGAAATACATGTAGCTCCCTCTTGTTTCTTTGCACCAAGCCCCAGGCGTCCACTTGCACAACATTGCACCAGAAACAAGATTTCAATGGCAGAACATTTCTATTTATGGACACACCTATTCATAGCTATCTTAAACAATGGGTGTGCTCGATTGAACCGCAGGAATCCGCCGGTGGCGGTTCGGCACCACGTGACCGTCACGTGACCGGCGCTCGATTAGTCCGGCGGATCAGCCGGCGATTCGCCGGCCAAGATGGCGACGACCAGACTAGGGTTTCTGTTTTGTGACGCTTCGACACTGAAAATATTCGATAATTCGTTCTCCGCTGACTCATGTGTGCCTTAATTTGTCACCTCGCTGCAATCTCCGCTGGACAATTGAAGTAGATTACGATTTTTTTCTTTATTGTGTGCACGATGTGAGATTGACGGTGAGAAATCCTGCATTAAGTTCGAATTGAAAATTCTCTCGCAAAGGGACGTAACTCAACATTATGACCTCCCTTTGCGTAAAGAAAAATCGCTCGAATGCGAGGGTCTTTGACTGCACTAGGTTCAGGAGTCACTTATCAAGGCATAGGTAGTGGTAATGGACATTTTCAATTTACACAATAACCTCACACCTTACCATAAACCAAGAAGACAGCACATTTCTTCATCATCGCTACCGCTGTCTAGTAGGTCTTCCAAACAACACACTTGTGCTGCCATATTCGCCGGTCACGTGACGGTCACGTGTGCCGAACTGCCACCGGCGGATTCCTGCGGTTCAATCGAGCGCACCCAATGGCTCGTTGGTCTAGGGGAATGATTCTCGCTAAGAGAGCGAGAGGTCCCGGGTTCAAATCCCCGACGAGCCCGTCATTTTGTTACCTCCATGAAATAAATATTTCACCTCAGACTGAATAAAAATCAATGCAATGACAAGAACTTTGAGTAAATAAATTAGGAGGACCTCCCTGGTATTTATGAAACCATCTTAACAAAATAGGAAGAAATGTTTATCCCCTTATCGTCATATGGAAAGTTATGTCAGCTTCCACTGAGAGAAGCTGTATTCTGAAACGTAATTGCATACCAAAACAAAC
>JAWQFJ010008872.1:0-5000 GCA_034096865.1 Theodoxus fluviatilis | reverse complement strand
GTTGGAGTTGAGGTGGGTGGAGGAGGGAGGAGGATGGGCGAGATATGGGTGGGAATTGAGGGAGATGGAGGATGGGCGAGATAGGGGTGGGATTTGCGGGGGATGGAGGATGGGCGAGATAGGGGTGGGATTTGAGGGGGATGGAGGATGGACGAGATAGGGGTGGGGGTTGAGGGGGTGGAGGAGAGGATGGAAATGGGTAGCCGTTAGAGGTGGGTGAATGATGCTGAGTATAAATGAGTTTGTGGAGTGGAGGATGTTATCATGTCAATTCTTGTTAATGTCTGCCTGCCTGCCTGCCTGCCTGCCTGTCAGTCTGTCTCCCTCCTAGAGCACACACACACACATGCTCACACATACACACACACACACACACACACACACACACACACACCTTTTTTTCTCCTTTCTCAAAAATCGAAGTAAAGAAAGTCTGTTATAGTTCGCATGTTTTGGTTCGAGTAAATGTACTCGATAAAAACCCAAGAACATGAATGTAAAAACATCTGCTTCTGGTATTATTTTGGCAATCTCTCAGTGGACATGTTGCGTGGATGTGTTGTGCAATATGGATCAATCAGTTAGGTAAGTGGAGCAGATTTGTACCAAAGAGGAGATAACTCAGTCTTGACTTTTCACACCACTACCCAGGTGTCAAGTTGCACAACATTGCATCAGGAAAAAATTAATCGACTGACAGAACGCTCTACAAAGTGAACATGCGTGTTCAAGTAAATCGCCTTCGATTGGCTCGTTGGTCTAGGGGTATGATTCTCGCTTAGGGTGCGAGAGGTCCTGGGTTCAAATCCCGGACGAGCCCATATAATTTTTACTTCAAAAGAAGTCCCCCGTGTATTTTCGTATTTCCCACTTATAGAATTGCGTCATCAGGCTGATATCCGTTCATATACAAAATGCCATTTCAGAATCGTTATCTCGCCCCATCAACGAAAGTCAGTCCGGCAGGGTTAGGGTTTCGTTTCCCTCATTTTCGTTGTTTTGTCGGCTGACTGTGCTAGACAGAGACCCACCCCTACGTCCGGCCTAGCAGACGAAGCTACGCACGCGCGCACGCACGCACACACACACACACACACACACACACACACAAACATATATAGAAATTTTACAAATGGTATATAAACTTGCTCCACTCTTTACGTTTCTTTTAATACTGAAACAAGCCAAAGTTAACTGTAAGAAGCGAGCAGTCAAATGTACTTCTTTAGTATTACGAAAATGATGGCTACTTTGTTCAACCCCATTTTGAGGTAACTTGCGAAACTTGTTTCTGGTGAAAAAGGTCTCTTTTAAAAAAAGACACCCCCAAAAATATTTGACTACTAGCATGAACTCATAAAAGGGTTTCATTTATTTATCCATCTTCCTGTAATGAGGTTGGATTTTTTTTCCAATGTGCATAAGAAAAATGACCTAATGCTTGAGATAATTTCACGACAGTTGATGTTTCAGTTAAAACAATAAGACAGCCGTGTGCTTGCATGGCCTGCAAACGGGACCGGGTGTGCAAGAGCTAGTCTTCATCAAAATTCGCTTCGATTCTTCCTTTGATAAGTTTTCAGTTCAATTCCTGATAAAATCTGAGTCAAAAGTGGGGCTCGTCCGGGAGTCGAACCCGGGACCTCTCGCACGTAAGGGTTGTGTCATACGTACCCAGCTCTGCCCCTGACTGGATTCCCTACTCCCACTTATACACCTACAGCCTCGTATTGGCGACAGCTGGCCAATCAAAACAGCTGTACTGGGACTGATTGCAGCTGACAAAGCATCGAGTCCAGGCTCTCCCTCCATGCTGACTACACTACATGCCCTCTGAAACTCGTTGGTAGTGAAGCTCATGCACAGTCCTTGAAAACTGCATCAGCTGTTTACATAAAATGGGCAGAGAAGAAGGGGAGGAGGAGGAAAAGAAGGAGGAGGAGGAGGAGGAGGAGGAGGAGGAGGAGGAGGAGGAGGAGGAGGAGGAGGAGGAGGAGGAGGAGGAGGAGGAGGAGGAGGAGGAGGAGGAAGAGGAGGAGGAGGAAGAGGAGGAGGAGGAGGAGGAGGAGGAGGAGGAGGAGGAGGAGGAGGAGGAGGAGGACGACGGAGGAAGGAGAAGGAGAAAGGAGAAAGGAGGAGGAGGAAGGAGGAGGGAGGAGGAGGAGGGGGGGGGGGAAGGAGGAGGAGGAGGAGGAGACTAGCGGAGTCAGTCGTCCTCTCTAGCGGAGTCAGTCGTCCTCTCTAGCGGAGTCAGTCGTCCTCTCTAGCGGAGTCAGTCGTCCTCTCTAGCGTAGTCAGTCGTCCTCTCTAGCGGAGTCAGTCGTCCTCTCTAGCGGAGTCAGTCGTCCTCTCTAGCGGAGTCAGTCGTCCTCACTAGCGGAGTCAGTCATTCTCACTAACGGAGTCAGTCGTCCTCTCTAGCGTAGTCAGTAGACCTCTCTAACTTGGTCAGCCGTCCTCTCTAGCGTAGTCAGTCATCCTCACTAGTGGAGTCAGTCGTCCTCTCTAGCGTAGTCAGTCATCCTCACTAGTGGAGTCAGTCGTCCTCTCTAGCGTAGTCAGTCATCCTCACTAGCGGAGTCGGTGGTCCTCTGTAGCGTAGTCAGTCGTCCTCTCTAGCGTAGTCAGTCATCCTCTCCAGCGTAGTCAGTCGTCCTCTGTAGCGTAGTCAGTCGTCCTCTCTAGCGTAGTCAGTCATCCTCACTAGCGGAGTCGGTGGTCCTCTCCAGCGTAGTCAGTCATCCTCACTAGCGGAGTCGGTGGTCCTCTCTAGCGTAGTCAGTCGTTCTCTCTAGCGGGAGTCGTGCGTGTAGGTCAACGCTCCAGCGTAACGAGTAAAAAGCCAGTCGTCCTCTGTAGCGGAGTCAGGTAGTCACGCTGCCTAGCGTAGGCAGGTCAGTATTTCAGCATACGTATGGGAGTATCAGTCATCACCGTCACAGCAGTAGTCAGTGTCGTAATCACTCTCTGAGCGGGACAGTCAGTCGTCCTACTCTAGCGTGATAGGTCAGTCAGTCGTCGCTCACTAGAGCATTGCGCACTTCGCTCCGCATTCATCGGAGGGTAGTACAGTCAGACCTTACTCTGCAGTATGATGAGCAGGTCGTCCTTATCTAGCGGCAGTCAGTCGTCCGACTCTCTAGGTCTCGGAGTCAGGTCAGCTCCTCTCTAGCGTAGGACAGTCAGTATCGTCCCTGCACTGAGGGCATATGTGCCAGATTAGGCGTTCCACATCCGTCACGGCGTCAGATCGACCTCGTCTGAGGCGGGGGAAATCGTGCGCTTTCGCGTACACGCTAGAGACGTAACGAGTCGACCCTCTCTGGGCGGTGAGTCAGGTCCTTTCTGAGCGGAGGTCGTCGAGTCACACTCAAGTGGGGGGGGTGCGTTTCTCAGGTCAGAGGTTGCACAACTGCCGGTACACTCGACCCTGGCATGCGACCACCCGGATAGCCAGCCAGGCCCCAAGACACTGCACGAGGTTATGACACAGCGCAGGGATGTGTGCTCATACTTGCAGCTACAGATCGTGTGGTCTGCCGTCCCCCTCCCCTAGAAGCACGCTGTCCTTGACGCCTCCCGCCTCGCAGCGCCGTGCGACTACGAGCCTCTCTCATCAGTGCTGCCCCCCTCCTCTCTCCCGCGTCGACAGCTTCGAGCCCCAGCCAGCGTCGTATCAAGGAGGCGAGTTCTATTCTCCCCTCTGCCCATCGCATGCCCGGGCCCCCCTTCTCAACGCTCTGGGCGCTGCCTGTGCCGGCTCGTCAGACTGCAAGGCTCCGAGTGTCTTTGGTGCAAGCCTAAAAACTGTCGTGTGGACGGCGAGAGTACAGTCCTCCCCATGTTACGTTCATAATCGTTCGAGAAGACCGGTACTGACTTGTAGAACTGATCACGCAACCAAACCTCAGCCGGACCTCTCTGGTAGATGCTGCCAGCACGTTTCCCTGCCAATTAGAGCAAGTGACGCTTCAGCTTGGACGCCACGACGACTGCTCTGGGCTAAGAGCCACGCGGGACCAGGAAGCGACGACAGGGATAGCACAAGCGGCACCTCGCGCGTCACTGCACACACTTGCCATGCCACAGCTCCTGTACCAAAAAGATTGGCGCTCTGCCTTCGGAAACATGTCCCCGAGTGTACATATACTGCAGGTGAGCGTCGAACAGCCTACCAAAGTGCTCTCAAACTGAACTCTTGCATTTTGGCAGCTGTGCCACAAACTCCATAGCACAACAGGGACGGCAGATAGTCGCTGTCTAGGGTGAACGTTTCAGTTCCTCTTCATCGCGCCCTGCATCCCCCAGCCCTCTACCTTCTCGGGCTCTCTCTACCGCCCCTACCCCCCCGTCCGTCCCCCTTTCACCGTCCCCTCCCCGTCCGCATTTTCACAGGAATTGCGTCGCACTCGTAAGCGGAGAGTGGGGGGGGGGGGGGTGGGGGGGGGGGGGGGGGGAGTGCAGTACGTAAACGTAAAGGCTCACGCGGTCCAGGTCATCAGCATCGCCCGCCCCTCAAGCACATTCTCAGAACAATTGGAACAATCCCCCCTTTCCCCCTCCGCCACCCATCTCGCTTCTACTCTTCTCTCTCTCTCTCTTATTAGCTATCTATCCTCTCTCTCGCCCCCAATGGAAAAGCTGGAATAGTAATATGGTTCAATTCAGTTAGTTCTCTCTCTCTTCCCTCACACACCTACTGTCACACGATCCCCTCCACCCCCTACCCCCCTCCACCCTACCCCCTCCACCTTGGCCAGAGAAACGCGAGCAGTGACACAGGATCGAAAGAACGCAAGGGGTGTCCTATCTCAGTGAAAAAAAGTTCTATAGCCTCCTGTGGGTATCATATCTAGTCGTGTGTCATCCTGTGGTCGCGTCTGTCAATCCTGTTGAGTCTCACGTATTCGTTGTGTCATGTCTGTTTGGTCTTCGCCGTGATGTCACCTTCACCTCCCCGCACGTCTTCGGCTCGTCATACTGTTGTATGTTGTTGTGCG
>JAWQFJ010008868.1:7500-22474 GCA_034096865.1 Theodoxus fluviatilis | reverse complement strand
CACACAGGACAAGCCATCTAACCACTTGTTACACAGGACAAGCCCTCTAACCACTTGCCACACAGGACAAGCCCTCTAACCACTTGCTACACAGGACAAGCCCTCTAACCACTTGCTACACGTGATGCAGGACAAGCCCTCTAACCACTTGCTACACAGGACAAGCCCTCTAACCACTTGCTACACAGGACAAGCCCTCTAACCACTTGCTACACAGGACAAGCCCTCTAACCACTTGCTACACAGGACAAGCCCTCTAACCACTTGCTACTCAGGACAAGCCCTCTAACAACTTGCTACACAGGACAAGCCCTCTAACCACTTGCTACACAGGACAAGCCCTCTAACCACTTGCTACACAGGACAAGCCCTCTAACCACTTGCTACACAGGACAAGCCCTCTAACCACTTGCTACACAGGACAAGCCCTCTAACCACTTGCTACACGTGATGCAGGACAAGCCCTCTAACCACTTGCTACACAGGACAAGCCCTCTAACCACTTGCTACACGTGATGCAGGACAAGCCCTCTAACCACTTGCTACACAGGACAAGCCCTCTAACCACTTGCTACACAGGACAAGCCCTCTAACCACTTGCTACACGTGATGCAGGACAAGCCCTCTAACCACTTGCTACACAGGACAAGCCCTCTAACCACTTGCTACACAGGACAAGCCCTCTAACAACTTGCTACACGTGATGCAGGACAAGCCCTCTAACCACTTGCTACACAGGACAAGCCCTCTAACCACTTGCTACACAGGACAAGCCCTCTAACCACTTGCTACACAGGACAAGCCCTCTAACCACTTGCTACACAGGACAAGCCCTCTAACCACTTGCTACACAGGACAAGCCCTCTAACCACTTGCTACACAGGACAAGCCCTCTAACCACTTGCTACACAGGACAAGCCCTCTAACCACTTGCTACACAGGACAAGCCCTCTAACCACTTGCTACACAGGACAAGCCCTCTAACCACTTGCTACACGTGATGCAGGACAAGCCCTCTAACCACTTGCTACACAGGACAAGCCCTCTAACCACTTGCTACACAGGACAAGCCCTCTAACCACTTGCTACACAGGACAAGCCCTCTAACCACTTGCTACACAGGACAAGCCCTCTAACCACTTGCTACACAGGACAAGCCCTCTAACCACTTGCTACACAGGACAAGCCCTCTAACCACTTGCTACGCAGGAGAAGCCCTCTAACCACTTGTTACACAGGACAAGCCCTCTAACCACTTGCTACACAGGACAAGCCCTCTAACCACTTGCTACACAGGACAAGCCCTCTAACCACTTGCTACGCAGGAGAAGCCCTCTAACCACTTGCTACGCAGGACAAGCCCTCTAACCACTTGCTACACAGGACAAGCCCTCTAACCACTTGCTACACAGGACAAGCAGTCTAACCACTTGCTACACAGGACAAGCCCTCTAACCACTTGCTACATAGGACAAGCCCTCTAACCACTTGCTACACAGGACAAGCCCTCTAACCACTTGCTACACAGGACAAGCCCTCTAACCACTTGCTACACAGGACAAGCAGTCTAACCACTTGCTACACAGGACAAGCCCTCTAACCACTTGCTACACAGGACAAGCCCTCTAACCACTTGCTACACAGGGCAAGCCCTCTAACCACTTGCTACACAGGACAAGCCCTCTAACCACTTGCCACACAGGACAAGCCCTCTAACCACGTGCTACATGTGATGCAGGACAAGCCCTCTAACCACTTGCCACACAGGACAAGCCCTCTAACCACTTGCTACACAAGACAAGCCCTCTAACCACTTGCTACACGTGATGCAGGACAAGCCCTCTAACCACTTGCTACACAGGACAAGCCCTCTAACCACTTGCTACACAGGACAAGCCCTCTAACCACTTGCTACACGTGATGCAGGACAAGCCCTCTAACCACTTGCTACACAGGACAAGCCCTCTAACCACTTGCTACAGGTGATGCAGGACAAGCCCTCTAACCACTTGCCACACAGGACAAGCCCTCTAACCACTTGCTACACAGGACAAGCCCTCTAACCACTTGCTACACAGGACAAGCCCTCTAACCACTTGCTACACAGGACAAGCCCTCTAACCACTTGCTACATGTGATGCAGGACAAGCCCTCTAACCACTTGCTACATGTGATGCAGGACAAGCCCTCTAACCACTTGCTACACAGGACAAGCCCTCTAACCACTTGCTACATGTGATGCAGGACAAGCCCTCTAACCACTTGCTACACGTGATGCAGGACAAGCCCTCTAACCACTTGCTACACAGGACAAGCCCTCTAACCACTTGCTACACAGGACAAGCCCTCTAACCACTTGCTACACAGGACAAGCCCTCTAACCACTTGCTACACAGGACAAGCCCTCTAACCACTTGCTACACAGGACAAGCCCTCTAACAACTTGCTACACAGGACAAGCCCTCTAACCACTTGCTACACAGGACAAGCCCTCTAACCACTTGCTACACAGGACAAGCCCTCTAACCACTTGCTACACAGGACAAGCCCTCTAACCACTTGCTACACAGGACAAGCCCTCTAACCACTTGCTACACAGGACAAGCCCTCTAACCACTTGCTACACAGGACAAGCCCTCTAACCACTTGCTACACAGGACAAGCCCTCTAACCACTTGCTACGCAGGAGAAGCCCTCTAACCACTTGCTACGCAGGACAAGTCCTCTAACCACTTGCTACATGTGATGCAGGACAAGCCCTCTAACCACTTGCTACACAGGACAAACCCTCTAACCACTTGCTACACAGGACAAGCCCTCTAACCACTTGCCACACAGGACAAGCCCTCTAACCACTTGCCACACAGGACAAGCCCTCTAACCACTTGCTACACAGGACAAGCCCTCTAACCACTTGCTACACAGGACAAGCCCTCTAACCACTTGCCACACAGGACAAGCCCTCTAACCACTTGCCACACAGGACAAGCCCTCTAACCACTTGCTACACAGGACAAGCCCTCTAACCACTTGCTACACAGGACAAGCCCTCTAACCACTTGCTACACAGGACAAGCCCTCTAACCACTTGCTACACAGGACAAGCCCTCTAACCACTTGCTACACAGGACAAGCCCTCTAACCACTTGCTACACAGGACAAGCCCTCTAACCACTTGCTACACAGGACAAGCCCTCTAACCACTTGCTACACAGGACAAGCCCTCTAACCACTTGCTACACAGGACAAGCCCTCTAACCACTTGCTACACAGGACAAGCCCTCTAACCACTTGCTACACAGGACAAGCCCTCTAACCACTTGCTACACAGGACAAGCCCTCTAACCACTTGCTACACAGGACAAGCCCTCTAACCACTTGCTACACAGGACAAGCCCTCTAACCACTTGCTACACAGGACAAGCCCTCTAACCACTTGCTACACAGGACAAGCCCTCTAACCACTTGCTACACAGGACAAGCCCTCTAACCACTTGCTACACAGGACAAGCCCTCTAACCACTTGCTACACAGGACAAGCCCTCTAACCACTTGCTACACAGGACAAGCCCTCTAACCACTTGCTACACAGGACAAGCCCTCTAACCACTTGCTACACAGGACAAGCCCTCTAACCACTTGCTACACAGGACAAGCCCTCTAACCACTTGCTACACAGGACAAGCCCTCTAACCACTTGCTACACAGGACAAGCCCTCTAACCACTTGCTACACAGGACAAGCCCTCTAACCACTTGCTACACAGGACAAGCCCTCTAACCACTTGCTACACAGGACAAGCCCTCTAACCACTTGCTACACAGGACAAGCCCTCTAACCACTTGCTACACAGGACAAGCCCTCTAACCACTTGCTACACAGGACAAGCCCTCTAACCACTTGCTACACAGGACAAGCCCTCTAACCACTTGCTACACAGGACAAGCCCTCTAACCACTTGCTACACAGGACAAGCCCTCTAACCACTTGCTACACAGGACAAGCCCTCTAACCACTTGCTACACAGGACAAGCCCTCTAACCACTTGCTACACAGGACAAGCCCTCTAACCACTTGCTACACAGGACAAGCCCTCTAACCACTTGCTACACAGGACAAGCCCTCTAACCACTTGCTACACAGGACAAGCCCTCTAACCACTTGCTACACAGGACAAGCCCTCTAACCACTTGCTACACAGGACAAGCCCTCTAACCACTTGCTACACAGGACAAGCCCTCTAACCACTTGCTACACAGGACAAGCCCTCTAACCACTTGCTACACAGGACAAGCCCTCTAACCACTTGCTACACAGGACAAGCCCTCTAACCACTTGCTACACAGGACAAGCCCTCTAACCACTTGCTACACAGGACAAGCCCTCTAACCACTTGCTACACAGGACAAGCCCTCTAACCACTTGCTACACAGGACAAGCCCTCTAACCACTTGCTACACAGGACAAGCCCTCTAACCACTTGCTACACAGGACAAGCCCTCTAACCACTTGCTACACAGGACAAGCCCTCTAACCACTTGCTACACAGGACAAGCCCTCTAACCACTTGCTACACAGGACAAGCCCTCTAACCACTTGCTACACAGGACAAGCCCTCTAACCACTTGCTACACGTGATGCAGGACAAGCCCTCTAACCACTTGCTACACAGGACAAGCCCTCTAACCACTTGCTACACAGGACAAGCCCTCTAACCACTTGCTACACAGGACAAGCCCTCTAACCACTTGCTACACAGGACAAGCCCTCTAACCACTTGCTACACAGGACAAGCCCTCTAACCACTTGCTACACAGGACAAGCCCTCTAACCACTTGCTACACAGGACAAGCCCTCTAACCACTTGCTACACAGGACAAGCCCTCTAACCACTTGCTACACAGGACAAGCCCTCTAACCACTTGCTACACAGGACAAGCCCTCTAACCACTTGCTACACAGGACAAGCCCTCTAACCACTTGCTACACAGGACAAGCCCTCTAACCACTTGCTACACAGGACAAGCCCTCTAACCACTTGCTACACAGGACAAGCCCTCTAACCACTTGCTACACAGGACAAGCCCTCTAACCACTTGCTACACAGGACAAGCCCTCTAACCACTTGCTACACAGGACAAGCCCTCTAACCACTTGCTACACAGGACAAGCCCTCTAACCACTTGCTACACAGGACAAGCCCTCTAACCACTTGCTACACAGGACAAGCCCTCTAACCACTTGCTACACAGGACAAGCCCTCTAACCACTTGCTACACAGGACAAGCCCTCTAACCACTTGCTACACAGGACAAGCCCTCTAACCACTTGCTACACAGGACAAGCCCTCTAACCACTTGCTACACAGGACAAGCCCTCTAACCACTTGCTACACAGGACAAGCCCTCTAACCACTTGCTACACAGGACAAGCCCTCTAACCACTTGCTACACAGGACAAGCCCTCTAACCACTTGCTACACAGGACAAGCCCTCTAACCACTTGCTACACAGGACAAGCCCTCTAACCACTTGCTACACAGGACAAGCCCTCTAACCACTTGCTACACAGGACAAGCCCTCTAACCACTTGCTACACAGGACAAGCCCTCTAACCACTTGCTACACAGGACAAGCCCTCTAACCACTTGCTACACAGGACAAGCCCTCTAACCACTTGCTACACAGGACAAGCCCTCTAACCACTTGCTACACAGGACAAGCCCTCTAACCACTTGCTACACAGGACAAGCCCTCTAACCACTTGCTACACAGGACAAGCCCTCTAACCACTTGCTACACAGGACAAGCCCTCTAACCACTTGCTACACAGGACAAGCCCTCTAACCACTTGCTACACAGGACAAGCCCTCTAACCACTTGCTACACAGGACAAGCCCTCTAACCACTTGCTACACGTGATGCAGGACAAGACCTCTAACCACTTGCTACGAGGGACAAGCCCTCTAACCACTTGCTACGCAGGACAAGCCCTCTAACCACTTGCTACACGTGATGCAGGACAAGACCTCTAACCACTTGCTACACAGGACAAGCCCTCTAACCACTTGCTACACAGGACAAGCCCTCTAACCACTTGCTACACGTGATGCAGGACAAGACCTCTAACCACTTGCTACACAGGACAAGCCCTCTAACCACTTGTTACACAGGACAAGCCCTCTAACCACTTCCTACACAGGACAAGCCCTCTAACCACTTGCTACACAGGACAAGCCCTCTAACCACCCTGCCACTCACCCTCTGGATCCATGTCCTCCTCCTCTTCCGCAGTTTCCGTTTCGCCTTCTTGCGGCTCTCGCTCCTTGGTGAGGTAAGTGTGGAGGAACTGGGCAAAGGCTCCGTCGTGGCTGAGAAGCTCGTCGTAGGTGCCCATTTCGGAAATGGCGCCGTTGGTCATCACCACGATCAAGTCCGTCTTTGGCAACCAGTGAATGCCATGGGTCACCAGAATTCTCGTCTGAAAGTGGAGGCGGCAGTTTGAGGAAAACCTGCAACCCAAGCTCTTTGATTCCAAGACCTGACCATTTGATGGAAATTATGCTTCTTTTTCCTGTAGGCCTGCTTGAAAAAGTCTCTTCTCTCACAGAAACTTAACTTTTTGTAAACAAATAATCTCTATCCAAAAGACTCCAAAAACTGTTTAATAGTTAACAATTAAATGAAACATTCATTTTGTTCAGAAACCTTAAGACATTAACTAGAATCATTGCACAAACCACAATATTTTACTAGTACACGTTCTAAGAAAATGCATAGTTATTGATGCGGAACAGGAAATATGTATCTCACAGACACATTTCTGTAGTATGACATGTAAAATCAGTCTCTACAGGAGCAGGCCACAGAGTCCAGCAGACCAGGGTTCCAGCTTTTGAGGGGGGGCAGCCGCATTTCTCACTCCGCTGATTCCTGTGGGCTCTCTGTGGAGCATAGGGCCGCCACCACACCACGCCGATTCCTGTGGGCTCTCTGTGGAGCATAGGGCCGCCACCACACCACGCTGACAGACCGGGTTGTGGGCAGCTCCCCCCAGCTGGGCCCATTACTGTCTGGCCACTCTTGCCTCGCTTCAAACTCATCTTCTTCTTCATGTCTGCTTTGACCTCTGTACTCTCCTCTTCTCCTGAGGTTTCCAGCCCAGCGCCTGCCTGGTGGCCTTGTCGGCTGTGTCTTCACAGGGCGTGTCCCAATCACCCCCACTTCCCTTTCTTCACGTGTCGGCTGATGGGGTTCTGACTGGTTCTCTTTCCCAGGTTGGCGTAGGGAAATGCTGCAATCTCACCTTACACTGCCGTTTCCCCTCACCTTGTCTTTCAGCAGGCCGGAGCTCCCGATGACCTCGTTGAAGATGTGCTTTCCAACATGGCTGTCCACGGCGCTGAGAGGGTCGTCGAGGAGGTAGATGTTGGCATCGCTGTAGACGGCTCTAGCAAGACTAACGCGCTGTTTCTGTCCCCCACTCAGGTTGATGCCCTGCAGAAGAAGCGAGACGGGTTTGCAACATTGTGCGCAACCAGCGGAGATGCGACCAGGTTACTTAATGTTAACCCAGATTATTGCAAGCACAAAGCTTGTACCTCACACCCTAGTCTGTACTTCAACATCTGACACATTACACATTGCTCAACAGTTGTGGACATCCTGGTGAACCGCATTCTTTGCTACGCAAGCCTGGTGTCCTGGACATGGGGACTTAGCTGTGGGTGGGTGGATGAATGGATGGATGGGTGGGTGGGTGGAAATGATGGATGGATGGATGGGTGGGTGGATGAGTGGAAATTATGGATGGATGGATGGATGGATGGATGGGTGGAAATTATGGATGGAAATTATGGATGGATGGATGGATGGATGGATGGATGGGTGGATGGATGGATGGGTGGAAATTATGGATGGATGGATGGATGGATGGATGGATGGATGGATGGATGGATGGATGGATGGATGGATGGATGGATAGGATGGATGGATGGATGGATGGATGGATGGATGGATGGATGGATGGTGGATGGATGGATGGATGGATGGATGGATGGATGGATGGATGGATGATGGATGGATGGATGGATGGATGGATGGATGGATGGATGGATGGGTGGATGGATGGAGTGATGGATGGATGGATGGATGGATGGATGGATGGATGGATGGATGGATGGATGGATGGATGGATGGATGGATGGATGGATGGATGGATGGATGGATGGATGGATGGTGGATGGATGGATGGATGGATGGATGGATGGATGGATGGATGGATGGATGGATGGATGGATGGATGGATGGATGGATGGATGGATGGATGGATGGATGGATGGATGGATGGATGGATGGATGGATGGATGGATGGATGGATGGATGGATGGATGGATGGATGGATGGATGGATGGATGGATGGATGGATGGATGGATGATGGATGGGTGGATGGATGGGTGGAAGTGATGGATGATGGATGGATGGATGGATGATGGATGGATGGGTGGGTGGGTGGATGGATGGATGGATGGATGGATGGATGGATGGATGGATGGATGGATGTGTGGGTGGGTGGGTGGGTGGAAATGATGGATGGATGGCCAGAATCCCCTGTGGGTTTGGATTCCATATGTGAATTGTAAACAGCTGGCCCACAAAGTAATAGCTCATAATTCATCACACTTGATAAACTGACCTTCTCTCCGATCTCTGTCATGTCGCCGGCAGGAAGGATCTTGAGATCTGGGCCCAGGGCACATGCTTCCAGAACAGCGCTGTACTCCGACTCTCTCAGAGCGCTGCCAAACAGGATGTTGCTCTGCAGCGTGGCATTCTGGATCCAGGCTTCCTGGGGAACGTAGGCCATGGAGCTCTGCAAAACCACGGCGACATCTCGGTGGAGTGGACGCTGTGAGGGAATCTAGTCAGGTGTTCCCCATTGCTGTCTACTTCGGGTGACCAGAGAAAAGTTCCCCCACACTCTAGCAAACAACCAGAGCTTTCAACATCAGCTGGAAACCCTGGCTGTGGGGCTTTCAGGGTCTACTGCAACCCCTCCGCCAGGGGTGGCCCCTATCAGCTCACAAGGCATGAACCCAGGCTTCTTATTTCATGCAGGGAGCCTCACCCATAGCCATTCGCTCATAGTGATTCACCCATAGCCATTCGCTCATAGTGATTCACCCATAGCCATTCGCCCATAGTGATTCACCCATAGCCATTCGCCCATAGTGATTCACCCATAGCCATTCGCCCATAGTGATTCACCCATAGCCATTCGCCCATAGTGATTCACCCATAGCCATTCGCCCATAGTGATTCACCCATAGCCATTCGCCCATAGTGATTCACCCATAGCCATTCGCCCATAGTGATTCACCCATAGCCATTCGCCCATAGTGATTCACCCATAGCCATTCGCTCATAGTGATTCACCCATAGCCATTCGCTCATAGTGAAGCCCTCATAGCAATTCTACCATAGACTTTCACCCATAGACTTTCACCCACAGCAATTCACCCACAGCAATTTACCCATTGCAATTCACTCATAGCAATCACCTAATCACCACCACCACTACCCCCACCCAAATACCAACACTTCCATCTCTATCTCCACCACTAGCAACCCCACCCTCTCCTTTACAAACCCCCCTCCCCACCACCATCAACCCCACCCCCTCCCTTACAACGCTCCCCCACCACCACCCCCACCAGCAACCCCACCCCCTCCCTTACACCCCCCCTCTCCCCACCACCGCCAGCAACCCCACCCCCTCCCTTACAACCCCTCGTCCCCACCACCATCAACCCCCCCCCCCCCCACCCCCTCCCTTACAACCCCCCTCCCCACCACCACCAGCAACCCCACCCCCTCCCTTACAACACCCCCTCCCCACCATCACTAGCAACCCCACCACCTCCCTTACAACCCCCCTCCCCACGACCATCACCCGCACCCTTACAACCCCCCTCCCCACCACCACCACCACCAGCAACCCCACCCCCTCCCATACAACCCCCTGCTCCCACCACCATCCACCATCAACCCCCCCCCCCCATCCCTACACACACACACCCTCCTCACCACCACCAGCAACCCCCCCCCTGCCCATTCAACCACCCCTCCCCACAACCACCAGCAACCCACCCCTCCCCACCACCATCACCCCACCACCCACCCACCACACAGCAACCCCCCACCCTCCCTTACAACCCCCCTCCCCACCACCATCAACCCCACCCCCACCACCACCAGCAACCCCACCCCCTTCCTTACACCCCCACCCTCCCCACCACCATCCACCCCACCCCCACCACCACCAGCAACCCCACCCCCTCCCTTACAACCACCCTCCCCACCACCACTAGCAACCCCACCCCCTTCCTTACAACCCCCCCTCCCCACCACCACTAGCAATCCCACCCCTTCCTTTACAACCCCCCTTCCCACCACCACTTGCAACCACACCCCCTCCCTTACAACACCCCCTCCCCACCACGATTAGCGACCCCACCCCCTCCTCACCACCACCAGCAACCCCACCCCCTCCCTTACAACCCCCCTCCCCACCACCACCAGCAACCCCACCCCCTCCCTTACAACCCCCCCTCCCCACCACCACTAGCAACCCCACCCCCTCCCTTACAACCCCCCTCCCCACCACCACTTGCAACCCCACCCCCTCCCTTACAACCCCCCTCCCCTTCCCCCCCACCGCAAGCACCACGACTGGGAGTGCAGGCTGGACAAGACACCCACCCTGATGTTGACCTCTCCCCGCAGTTTGACCATCTCTCCCAGGATGGCGGAGATGAGGGAGGACTTGCCAGCGCCCACCTGTCCCACCACCGCCACCAGCTTGCCCTGGGGGACCTGCAGGTTGATGCTGCAATGGGTACGGGGGAACGTCACAGCGGTGATGATCGTGATGTTGAGTGTGGTGATGACAGTGATGTTGAGTGTGGTGATGACAGTGATGATGAGTGTGGTGATGACTGTGATGTTGAGTGTGGTGATGACAGTGATGATGAGTGTGGTGATGACTGTGATGTTGAGTGTGGTGATGACAGTGATGTTGAGTGTGGTGATGACGGTGATGATGACTGTGATGATGGGTCTGGTGATGACTGTGATCATGAAAGTGATGATGACTGTGATGATGGGTGTGGTGATGAGTTCAGTGATGAGCACAGTGATGAAAGTGGTGATAACTGAGATAATGAATATAAGGATGAAAACAATGATGAAAATGATGATGGTGATGATGGTGATGGTGGTGATGGTGATGGTGGTGGTGGTGGTGGTGGTGGTGATGGTGGTGGTGGTGGTGGTGGTGGTGGTGGTGGTGGTGGTGGTGGTGGTGGTGGTGGTGGTGGTGGTGGTGGCGGCGGTGACAACGACGATGACCACAATGACGATGATGGTGATGATGAAATGGTGATGGTGGTGATGATGATGACAACGCCGACGACGATGGTGACGATGATGATGGTGATGATGATGACGACGACGATGACAAACAACTACAGCACACAGTCAAGGCTGCATCCATGTGTGTTTGGTACAAAAGCCACTGCCCACGTGGGTACTGAATGTTGGCCTGCCTGGCGGATGTATGCTGCTTAGGGCTACCCATGTCCCAGCTGCTTGGGCAGGCCCCAACTCTCCATGGACTTGGGGGGCCCTAACTCTCCATGGACTTGGGGGGCAGCTGCAGAAGGGGTGGGTGGGAATGGGGGTGAGGTTGGGGGGTGTATCATGCAGCAGCTGCCCTATGTCAACAGTTACATGATACAATGATGATAACAACGACAATAACTGTACTGATGATGAAAGAAGAAATACGCTTTTCCAAGCCAATAATGGAAAGAAGAGTGAAGACAACTCACTCTCTCAAAGTTGGCAGGGCGAGCGCCTGGTCCCAGGTGAAAGTGCCCTCAGTCACTGTTACTTCATGGTCTGAATATATCAAGTTGGAAAAAGTATATACAAGCACATAATGACCACACTTCTTGATGATATATATATTCTCTCTCTCTCTCTCTCTCTCTCTCTCTCTCTCTCTCTCTCTCTCTCTCTCTCTCTCTCTCTCACACACACACACATGCACAGAGAAATACATAAGCATACACACTCAAACATGCAAGTGCACACAAACACATCAAGTAACAAGCTTGCACACACATACACACACACACACATGTACACACACACACACACACACACACACAGATACACACACACACACACAGACACACACACAGACACACACACAGACACACATAGACACACACACACACACACACAAACACACACACACACTAACACACACACACACAGACACACACACACATACACACACACACACACACACACACACACACACACACACACACAGCTACCAACAGACCTGGGTACCCCAAATTTTGTCTTGGCGTACTCACTGGTTCAGATATGCGTATTTTTTTAAAACTAAGCGTATTTTTTGCGCGGACCGACAATTTCAAAAATGCACCTTTTGGTTTGCATACAAAGAGGCAATGCAAGTGAAGTCAGAAGAGTTAACTCCCCCTTGACTACAAACACACTCGATCTGCCTTATGGTGGTCGACGCAGACTTTGATAAGTTTGACGACCATGTCCCCGTAGTTCGCCGACTGCTCCCTCCAATCCATGCTCCTCTTCTTCCTCGGACTCGCTGCTTGCAGTCAGTGTGATTTCATCCGAATCTAAGTCGATATCGCTCATCGGCATCGCGACCTGGACCAACAGATAGCTGCCGAATGAAGTTCAGCCACTGCCGGAACCGAAGCGCGAGAGCAGGGCGTGGCTACAGGGAATTCTGGGTAAATACGGATGCTTCATGAATATGCATGTCGAGCGGGCGTTACCGGAGGTTCCAAGCGTTTAGACTGTGATAAAAAGCGGGCGCTGGCGGGCGCTCCAAGGCGAAGAGGGTACAGTAAAATATAGGAAAATATAGGACCGGTTTAGAAATCTGGTATTCTCGTAACGCTGATCGAGTTTTCCCGATAGCGCTCAGCCTAGGCCGCACCCGCCACCCCGCCTGACTGACTTTGCCTGTCCGGGGAGTTTCACCGTCATTACTGTTACACTGTTTATGTTCACAACTAGAGCATCACACACACAGTATTCAAACGTATCCAAGCGGCTAAACAATCAAAATCGCAATTCAACTGCGCAAATTAATCTTCTCTGAAGAAACGGTGATGATACCGAAATGTATACAATCATAAGTATGAGCAGCAGTCGAAAGGCAAAAGGAACGCTAGAAAGGGTTCTGTCAAAGAGTTCTGGGAGCACAGGGCAGCTGTCGTGCTGCAGATAACCGAATAAATAAACACGAACAATGTGGAGCAATCACACTGCGAAAAGTGCGGTGGTCACTGGCCCTAGGCCTGTGGAACCCGTAATCACTCACCGCAGTCATCTCGCGACCTGGATGAGATAAGGACACAGAATGCATTGTTTCACCTAAACCCGGACGCGTTACTTTTTGTCACGTTTGTGTCCAACATCAGCGTCGGGCCCTGGAGTTAGGGCGTAGACACCACCCGTTGAGAGTCAAACGTGGGATGGAGTTATGTTATTGATATATCCAAACACGCAGCTGGGTAACCGTACGAGGCCGTACGGCTACCTACACACACACACACACACATAGAGGGAAGGTGTGAGAGAGAGAGAGAGAGAGAGAGAGAGAGAGAGAGAGAGAGAGAGAGAGAGAGAGAGAGAGAGAGAGAGAGAGAGAGAGAGAGACAGACAGACAGGCAGGCAGGCAGGCAGACACAGAGGAGAGAGAGAGAGAGAGAGAGAGAGAGAGAGAGAGAGAGAGAGAGAGAGAGAGAGAGAGAGAGAGAGAGAGAGAGAGAGAGAGAGAGATTGCCCGACCCACTTCTTACCCCAGCAGCCTGTAGCAGTGCGGCTAAACTAAACAGCCCTCTGGGAAGGGCCGTGCAGTCACAACAGTGTTGTCAACACGTGTTACACAACTGTCCGATGAAGAGCTCTCGTAAAAACAAAACTCGAACAGTACGAGACTTCTTCCAGCCGCAGGAAAATTAAATTGTCAATCAGAACTTCACAGGGAAAAAAACACTTGTGATTTCACGATTGTCGTATTTTTGGATTTCACGATTGTCGTATTTTTTCACACAAGTCGTAGTAGTCGTATTTTCAATAGTTTGGCGTAAAAAATACGCCAAAATCGTATAGGTAAACAGGTCTGTACCAACCACTGCGAGGATCGTGCTTGACACTGTCAGGGTCAAGGTCAGCTCCTCGAAGGAAGTCAGCAACTCGAGTTACAGAAACCCAGCCCTGGAAAAAACAAGCAACAACAGTAAACAAATAAATGAATTATAAAACAAATATCATGATTATATGTAAATATCAAGAGTACACGAAGTAGTATAAAGATTATATGTGGATATTAAGAGGAAACAAACAAGTATCAAGACAGATGGGCAAGAAGACAGGCAGGCAGGCAGGCAGGCAGGCAGGCAGGCAGACAGACAGGTAGACAGACAGACAGGTAGACAGACAGGCTGAAAGAGAGGCTGACAGACAGGCTGACAGACAGACAAACAGGCAGGCAGGCAAACATGCAGGCAGACAGACAGACAGACAGACTGAAAGAGAGGCAGACAGACAGGCTGACAGAATGAAAGGCTGACAGACAGACAGGCAGGCAAGAAGACAATGAGGCAGATAGGCAGGCAGGTAGGCAGGCAACAGACAGGCAGGCAGACAGACAGGCAGACAGACAGGCAGGCAGGCAATGAGGCAGATAGGCAGACAGACAGACAAACAGGCAGGTAGGCAGGCAGGCAGACAATGAGGCAGATAGGCAGGCAGGCAGACATGCAGGCAGACAATGAGGCAGGTAGGCAGGCAGGTAGGCAGGCAGATAGGCAGACAGACAGACAGACAGACAGACAGGCAGACAGGC
>JAWQFJ010008868.1:0-5000 GCA_034096865.1 Theodoxus fluviatilis | reverse complement strand
GGGTGGGGGGAGGGTGGGGGTGGGTGGTTGGGGTGGGGGGAGGGTGGGGGTGGGTGGTTGGGGTGGGGGTGGTTGAGGGGAGGGTGGATGGGGGAGGGTGGGGGTGTGTAGGGGTGGGGGTGGGTGGGGTGGGGGTGGATGGTTGGGGTGGGGGTGGATGGTTGGGGTGGGGGTGGATGGTTGGGGTGGGGGTGGATGGTTGGGGTGGGGGTGGATGGTTGGGGTGGGGAGGGGGTGGGGGTGGGTGGGTGGGGTGGTTGAGGGGAGGGTGGATGGGGGTGGGTGGGAGAGGGTGGGGGTGTGTAGGGGTGAGGGCGGGTGGGTGGGGTGGGTGGGGTAGGGGGAGGGGACAAATCTGCCTACAGGAGGTTGGTAAGGACATCTGCCTCTAGTTTTCTGCATTGCTGCTCTCAGCAGTGTCTATATTCACCTGGGCATGTTTGTGCCCACTTTCCAAGTCTAACCAAAGTTCAAATGCATCTTGCTTCTTACCTTCATGCCAGTCAGGACCTCGTTCATCAGCTTGAGGCGCCTGTCCTTGAGTTTCATCAGCGCCATCTGGTAGTTGCGCATGGTCTTGCCGATCCAGGCGTTGATGGGCATCAGCAGGACCATCAGGGCAAAGCCAGCAAAAATGGACACTCCTGAATCGCACAAGCAAACGATCAGTCAGTCGGTGTGAAGACTACATCTCACAGAAGCTGTGTTAAAGGCATCCACACTTTCTGGAAAGGAGATTAGATGGCATATGGGAACTTGCTTCAAATAATCTGTCTTCATCTCGTTTTCAGCACTTCTGCAGCTATCTCACTATAGCTGCAATAGTAATCATCATCATCATCATTGTAGTACTTAACTATCATCAACATCACCTTCATCATCACTGCCTACACCAGAATCACAACTGCCATCCTCACCACCACCACCACCATTTTCCACCACAATCACAACCACTAATACCTCCATTACCATCTTCCACATTTACAATCACTGCTAATGCCCTCTACACTATATACTATACTATGGCATTGCTTCGAGAACGAAGATGAGTCGATCCTGCTGTTCACGTCCACCGCAGACACATTGGTGGCTGTAGAGGCCGATGCGGGTCCGGCAAGCCCGAACACAGCAGCCGCAGGGGAAGATCCGGCCAGGGTCTAGCATGACGCCCTCTCGGGTTTTTCTCCTCTGGCACTTTTCCTTTAGTGTGTTCCTGCAGGAGGTCTCCAACACTGCTGTGGCTTTATTGATGGTGTGGCGCCAGGCATCTCTGTCACCATCACACTCCCACTAACACTGCCACCACCATAACACCGCCACCCCCACTAACACTGCCACCACCACCATCACACCCCCACTAACACTGCCACCACCACCATCACACCCCCACTAACACTGCCACCACCACCACCATACCCTCACTAACACTGCCACCACCATAACACCGCCACCCCCACTAACACTGCCACCACCACCATCACACCCCCACTAACACTGCCACCACCACCATCACACCCCCACTAACACTGCCACCACCACCATCACACCCCCACTAACACTGCCACCACCACCATCACACCCCCACTAACACTGCCACCACCACCATCACACCCCCACTAACACTGCCACCACCACCATCACCCCCCCACTAACACTGCCACCACCACCATCACACCCCCATTAACACTGCCACCACCACCATCACACCCCCACTAACACTGCCACCACCACCATCACACCCCCACCCCCACTAACACTGCCACCATCTTCATGGCCGCCGTTAGCACCATCTCCGCCCGTCCCACCCACCGAGGGTGTTGTACAGCATGTAGAGGGAGATGGCGATCATGAGGGGGGAGGACCACAGGATGTACAGGTAGCCCGCCACGTCCTGTATGCGCTGGCAGTCCACGGACATCAGGTTGACGATCTCCCCTGTCGTGGTCTTGGACCCCACCCTCGTGATGGACAGCGACTGCAGAGGGCATAGGAAACAACAGTAGTAATGATGGTAATGATAATAATAATAATAATAATAATAATAATAATAATAATGATAATAATAATAATAATAATAATGACAATAATGATAATACAATAATAACAACAATGATGATGATAATTATGACAACAACAACAACAAAAATAATAATAATAATAGAGTGATGATTAGGTCATCACCACCCCAAAAAAGGTTGTGGTTCCTGGGACAGACCCGATGCCTATTTTATTTCTGCTGACCCAAAACTTTATTCTTTATTATGTAAAAGAAAAACAAAATTTTTCAAGGGGAAAAAATAATGGATGGTCAACACTGGTCCGCTTTCTCTGCAAGAGCTTGACCTGCAGTCGCTTGCGGCTAGCGGGTGCAGGTGTTTGAAGCTGCACGGATTGCAGAGTTGCATCCTTGGGCAAGGTGCTTAACTCACATTGCTTCTCCCCACCCAGGAGCAGTGAGGTAGGTGTGTGAGTGAGTGAGTGGGTGGGTGGGTGGGTGGGTGGGTGGGTGGGTGGGTGGGTGGGTGGGTGAGTGAGTGAGTGAGTGAGTAAGTGGGTGAGTGAGTGAGTGAGTGAGTGAGGTAGGTAGGCAGGGAGGTAGGTAGGTAGGTAAATAGGCAGGTAGGTAGGTAGGTGAGTGAGTGAGTGAGTGAGTGAGGTGAGTGAGTGAGTGAGTGAGTGAGTGAGTGAGTGAGTGAGCGAGCGAGCGAGCTAGTGGAGGTGAGTGAGTGAGGTAGTGAGGTAGTGAGTGAGTGAGGTAGTGAGTGAGTGAGTGAGTGGGTGAGTGAGTGAGTGGGTGGGTGGGTAGGTGAGTAGGTGGGTGGGTGGGTGAGTAGGTGAGTGGGGTGAGTCCATGAGCGAGTGAGTGAAAGAGTGAGTGATCGAGTGAGTGAGCAAGTGGAGGTGAGGTGGGTGGGTGGGTGGGTGAGTGAGTGAGTGAGTGGATGTGTGGGTGGGTGGGTGAGTGAACGAACCAACAGATTTATTGAATAGGCCATTGGCCCCTTTCATGGGTGGGTGAGTGGGTGAGTGAGTGAGTGAGTGAGGGGGGTGGGTGGGTGAGTGAGTGAGTGAGTGAGTGAGTGAGAGGTAGGTGAGTGAGTGAGTGTACGAGCTAGTGGAGGTGATGTGAGTGAGTGAAGTGAGTGAGTGAGGTAGTGAGTGAATGAGGTAGTGAGTGAGTGAGTGAGGTAGGGAGTGAGGTAGGTAGGGAGTGAGGTAGGTAGTGAGTGAGTGAGCGAGCTAGTGGAGGTGAGGCGAGTGAGTGAGTGAGTGAGTGAGCGAGCTAGTGGAGGTGAGGTGAGTGAGTGAGGTGAGTGAGTGAGTTTGTGAGTGAGATAGTGAGTGAATGGGTGGGTGGGTGGGTGGGTGAGTGAGTGAGCGAGCAAGCGAGATAGTTAGTGAGTGAGTGAGTGAGTGAGTGAGTGAGTGAGTGAGTGAGTGAGTGAGTGAGTGAGTGAGTGAGTGGGTGGGTGGGTGGGTGGGTGGGTAGGTGGTTGAGTGAACGAACCAACGAACGAACAGATTTATTGAATAGGCCACTGGCCCCTTTCATGGATAGGTGGGTGAGTGAGTGAGTGAGTGAGTGAGTTGGGAGGGTGGGTGGGTGGGTGTGTGTGTGTGGGTGGGTGGGTGAGTGAGTGAATGAGTGAGTGAGCGAGCTAGTGGAGGTGAGATGAATGAGTGAGGTGAGTGAGGTGAGTGAGTGAGTGAGGTAGTGAGTGAGGTAGTGAGTGAATGAGTGAGTGAGTGAGGTAGGTGGGGAGTGAGTGAGTGAGGTAGTGAGTGAGTGAGTGAGTGAGGTGAGTGAGTGAGTGAGGTGAGTGAGTGAGTGAGTGAGTGAGTGAGTGAGTGAGTGAGTGAGTGAGGTAGGTGAGTGAGTGAGTGAGCAAACAAACAAGTAAGTGAATGTAATAATGAACAATTGGTAGATTGAGCTTGCACAAGTAAGCGAGTGAGGGTGAGCAAGTAGAATATAATGTACCATGACAAAGTGCATGAGCTGGTGAGTGAATGAGTGGCGGAGAAAGGAGTGGCGGAGAAACCTCTACAGAGTCTTCAGAGCGCTAAGCGAACACGTCCAGTTTCCCTCACCTTGGCGTAGACAGCAGAGATAAGTGCCGACTTGATGCGCATACCAAGACTCATGCAGATGTGGAAGTGGTAGTGGTAGAAACAGGAAGCGGTGAAAGCCACCACGAAGAAAGCAGCAGCGTAGACGTAGCCCTTCCACTCGTAGACCACCCCTGGCAGGAACCGGCTCTCGGTAAAGCTTATCAGCAGCCTGCAGAGGAGGAGAGCAGAGGTGCTGCTGTTCTATAGCAACTCTCCAATCAGATCAGGGGCCCACGCTGCTTCACACTTCACCCCCTGACCAGTGGGCCATTTTGTCCATCCTTGCTGTTTTCTGACAATGCAGCAACAGATAGACAGGACACTCACAGTCAGGTTGCAGCACCTTCTCAACTTCTTGAAGACTATTCTTTTATCTTATTAACATTAATTAAGAGCAGGGACTCCCACCCCTGAAGTATGGGGCTGAGGAACCAAGGTTAAATAAGAGCATGGACTGCCACCCCTGAAGTATGGGGCTGAGGAACCAAGGTTAAATAAGAGCATGGACTGCCACCCCTGAAGTATGGGGCTGAGGAACCAAGGTTAAATAAGAGCATGGACACCAGACCTGTTTACCTTAAGTTGTGCACAATAGGGAGATGGCGACTCAAAAATCGGGAGATTTAAATAAAAAGCGGGAGATTTTTATTTTTAGATATCAGTAGGTACGTGTGAGAAAAAAATGAAACGTAAATAAATGGAATGAAATGTAGTTCATTGAAAAGAGAATAAAAAGACCATTCCAATGGTATAAGTATGAAAACTGTGGGTCAATTTGCTCAAAAGTTATGAATTTTTAATTGAATAAAATCCGGCCCTTCGTTTTACTATAAAGACAGTAGAAAACTTGTGACCAGATTACATGCACTGAACAACAAAAACCTTCA
>JAWQFJ010008867.1:0-17500 GCA_034096865.1 Theodoxus fluviatilis | reverse complement strand
CCTGCAGCCGTGTGGAACATCGCCCAAGAAGGAGGAAGGCTCAATTTCTTCGAGTCAGTCTCCTCTCTGTCCATGTTGTGTTCGGGGCAAAGGCTTGACAGTCACACACCCATCTAAAACGAATTATGCAGTTAACGCTTTGGGCAGCCATATTTCTGCACTGATAATAGAAAATAGCAATAAAGTCATCCCTTGCAGCGATGGATAGATGGATGAATGGTGTTTTACGGCCTATCAGCCTTTGTAGGCTATGTAAGGCCATTAAGCACGAAAATCACTGGAACAGTTTAGAGAACACGCAAAGCAAGTCACGGTGTCACTAGGTATTCGTCTCTTACGAATCGCGTAGGGAGGCGTGGAGAGTAAATTCTTGCCCCGAACCCACAAGGGGAAGCAGGGACTGAATCACAGCAGACTGATCGCCTTCCACAGCTACCAACAGGTCGAGCCACTAAGCCAGATCCTGATCTTAAGAAAAGAACGCGTTCATCAGCATGTCTGGCCGTTTGCCTGTGAATAGTGTACTCATGCAGGGGTGGTCATGTGACTGGTCTGCATGCAGGAGCAAACGTATGTATCACTTTGTACAGAAACAGGTGTGAGGTGTCATTTTGCATTACTAAAAGGGGTGATGAGAAGTTGAAGGGAATGAGGATGAACTTGCACCAGTTGCCACGCATTTTCTGTAGTTGTTGCAGAACTGTTGTTGTTGTTGTTATTGTTGTTGATATCGTTTATAGGTAACTACAGCTACTTCTGTTGTAACTGTTGTTCATGATCATATTGTTGCTGCTGTTGTCATTGTCACTGTTATTTTGCTATCGCTATTGGTATCGTCGAAATAAGTAAACTAGTCTAAAGTACATCGGGAAATTAATTGAACTGTAACTTCCTAATCACTTCATTGAAGTGAAACCTCATCACCATTTATTGTGTTTATCATCATACTGCATAGTTCAGATTCCAATGAAACATGAGTGGATTTCTGGTCGTCTGCACAGGTTTGACCCGGACGTGACAGTGCGCCACAACTTCTGGAATTTGTTCTTTGGAAGCATTCTTCGTGGTCTTTTCCTGGGCTTTAACCAGAGTTCTATGCAGAGGATAATGTCTCAAAAGAGACTCAAGGATGCCAGAAAGTAAGTCCTTGGCCAAGTTGACAGAGAGAGAGAGAGAGAGAGAGAGAGAGAGAGAGACAGAGACAGACAGAGAGAGACACAGAGAGAGACAGACAGAGAGAGAGACAAAGAGAGAGAGAGAGACAGAGAGAGCCAGAGACAGAGAGAGACAGAGAGAGAGAGACAGAGAGAGACAAAGAGAGAGAGAGAGAGTGAGAGAGAACGAGAACCAGACACAGAGACAGAGAGATTGATTGATTGATTGATTGATGTCTTTATTAAGGCCGACGACCCAACTTGCATTAAAAGAGATACATACAAACTGAAATGGAGTTACGGATAGTGGTAGACCACTCCCCCAGTAAACAAATTGCTAGTAAGATAGATCTCTTGCATATATCTTCATACAACATTATGTAGTCTATTAAATTACAAAACTAGAAGGATGATAATGGCGTTAAAAGTACACGTATTTACATTTAAGATTTGCGTTTGTGAGCATGATCTTGGTATCATGCAGTTTGTCATGGTACAAAACGCGTTGAATATATTGCCTGCAAATTATTCACACATATATATTCAAGGAATTTGTCTTCGTTGCAAGTCATAATGATAAAAAACAACTAATCTAATTGATACATGATTATATTAGGAATTGTCCAGTCTTTCGTTGCGTAGTTTAAAAGCATAAAATACATACATAGCAACGTCTCGTGTTCTTGTCACATTTTGTCCATCTAGAAGATATATTGTACCTCTGCAAATTTCTTCTTCTGTATATGTTTTAAAATGTATCTTTTCCTCAGATCATCATATTCTCGACAGTGAATTAAGAAATGACCTCATACTCTGAACAGAATGGACAATTGTTTCCCAAGTAATGCTTATTTCTTTGGTTTGCTTTGAGAGCGTTGTTCCTGAGACGAAAGCGAACAAATGCATCCCTAATTTTTTTTTTCACACTATTCAGATAACTTTCGCATTCCAGCTTCTGTTTAAAGGAACTATATAATGTAAGCTGATCGCTCTCAGTGAGTTTCATTTTCCACTCTTGTAAATAGCAATCTCGCAATCTCTGTCTGAGCGCCCGAATAAAACCCTTTTCATTTTTAGTCCCACAGCTTGTCCAAACATACGCAAACCCAAGGTGTGATAGGCATTGCTGGACAGATCGTACCCAGTTCATCTTTACTGACGTATCCTCCTTCAGCAACATCATGTAGGCTTGTTTGGGCAGTCTATCAGCAGCCATCTTACAAAGTCGCAGCCAGTATTTCACCGCCCGGATCATTGCATTTATATATAGGGGATATCTACCAAGTTCTCCGTGGCACATAATGTTAGAACTTTTTGTACTTACATTCAAAAACCTCTTGCATGCAAACATGTGTGCCTTTTCAACACAGTCTCTTTTTTCCAAACCCCACAACTCAGAACCATAAAGTAAGGATGGCTGTATCTGGGCATCATAGAGACGGAAAAAATGGTTGTATTCATAGTGTGGAGAGTCCACATCGTCTTTAGCAACTGTACGGTTTTCTTTTTGGCCTTTACAGTCAGATTGTCAAGACCAGAAGAGAAAGACAATCTTGTGGTGAATACAAACCCCAAATACTTATATTGATTTACAACTTCCAGCAGTGTACCTCCCAATGACCAGAGAGAGAGAGAGACAGAGAGAGAGAGGGAGAGAGAGACAGAGAGAGAGAGAGAGGGAGAGGGAGAGAGAGACAGAGAGAGAGAAAGAGAGAGAGAGAAAGAGTGAGAGACAGAGAGACAGAGACAATGGGAGAGAGGGAGAGAGAGAGAGAGAGAGAGGGAGAGAGAGAGAGAGAAAACCACAAACAGAAACAGAGAGAGAGAGAGGGAGGGAGGGAGAGAGAGATAGAGAGAGAAAGAGAGAGAGAGAGAGAGAGACAAACAGACAGACAGACAGACAGACAGAGAGAGAACGAGAACCAGAAACAGAGAGAGAACGAAGCGAGAAAACGAGAGAGAACGAGAGAGAGAGAAGAAGCGTCATATATCAACAATATGAATTGACGATTGCCTAAATAACGCTAAGACACTGTAATTCTAATTCTGGGTTTTTGAAACAGAATATGACTGCGGACAGTTTTCCTTTATACTTTCTGCCGTTGTTACATCATAAAGATGACTTCGGGATTTTGTCCCTACACTGCCAAATATGACGTAAAAATCCCTTGCAAAACTATGTATGAAAACAAAAGCAATAGAAGTACATGTATTAGACATGTACTTGTCATAACCGGATTCATGTTAAAAAGATCCATGCGAAATGTCCGGTTAAGTCCCGAATGCAACGTGTATGTGTGTATTCTCACAACCCTTCTAACATGTAAGAGATAAATGAAATAAAAAATGGTAATGAATATTGGGACTTTCATCCATCAAGGGCTGCTCAACCACAGAATAACCTCGGTCATTTGACTACTACTATCACTTCGACACTATCATCACTCCTAGGGGAGCATACAACCAGGCTGCGAATGAACGCTCCAGTTTTTAAAAACAAGTTTTCAGATCAGCCCTCACTGGTACCGTTTTACTCCTGGTGTAAAGAAGCAGTGTGAGTGAAACATCTTGCACAAAGATACAACTCTCGCAGCCTCGAACGCCGCACACACGAGAAGGAACGTCAGGTCTAGAGTGCAGCCACTCAGCCACAAGAGCTCCACACGATCATTGCTGGTTCGTTCGTTGCCTTGAATCCTGCACTGACTAGTAAAGTGCAAGTAGGCATTACTAGTGATTCAAAACTGCGTTACTATTGTTGCAGAATGCTGATTATTGTGGCTCCAGCTTTCCTGATCACCACGTGGCTGGCCCTGGCAGAAGGCACCGTTGCCTATGCATATTACACAACCATTCGTTGTGACCCTCAGGAGAATAAAGATGTCGCCAACCCAAACCAGGTACATGTACACACGTCGTTTTGCGTATGTGTCTGTGACTACCATACCTACTTTTATGTATGACCGATGTTGTTGTTCACTACTGATGTGATCCTTGCCTCCTAATTGCAGCTTTCTATGGACCCGACTTGTAGACGTCGCAACTGACCTTCATGATTATTGCTGGTGGTAAAGTCTGTGCTTGTGCACAGGTGCTTGTAGCTTTGGTGAATGAGGTTGCATACATGATTGTGAACGAGCGCACGTGAATGTGTATGTTCTTTCGAGCGTGCGTGCAAGCATGCCATATGTGTGTGCAGGTGCGTTTGGAAGTTTTCGTGAACGTTCATTCACAGTCGTTATTTCTGAGTGCAGATTCGAATTTTGTATGCTTGTGGATGAATTGCTGGGTATGCGCCTCTTTGTATACGAATTCAAGCAACATGTACTTTGATATTATTTCCAAAAATATATTTTTGACAAAAACAACAGAGGTGCATTGCCACGGCTTGTGTCCCCAAAACTCTTGTGGGATCTCCCATGCACTTACTTAGCACTTATGTCTCTCCATGCCAGTGGGCGCATAAGACCTTGACGCTCTCCCTCCAGGCAACCCTGTCTCTTGCCACCGTGGCCTCGCTACAGCTCCCCCATTCTGCTGCCTTCCCCTCTGTCTCCACTGTCCCAGGTCGCCTTTGGTCTTCCCAAAGATTGTTTCCCTTCTGGTGCCCACCCAAGTGCTGTCTCACAGTCGTTCTCTCCACCTCTCCTCAACACATGTCCAACCCAGTTCCATCTTCTTCGCCTTAGTTCACTACTGAACTGAGCCTAATAATGTTTTACCTATCTGCCACCTCCTTGTTTGTCACCTCTGACCGCCTGATTCCAAGGATTCTCCTTAGGCATCTAAACTGGAGTGCGTCCAACTTAATTTCCCTCAAGCTTTGTTATTTTTCAGGTTTCGCTGCCATTTAACAATACTACCCTTACCAGAGACTTCAACAACCACATCTTTGTCTTCATTCCAATTTTTGCCGAGTTCCAGATCTTCCTCAGTCTGTCGTGTGCTACCCTTGCCTTGTTCAGCCAGTTTGATCTCCCATGCATTTCACACAAAATCTGGCTACCTTGTGGTCGTTCATTTATGCTGCAGATCATCGTACACATGGTGATGGAGGTGTTCCAGTGGCTGCCGGGAATGCCTGGTATTTTCCTGGCCGCACTTTTCAGTGCCTCGCTCAGGTCAGATTCAGCGGTTGTGAACATCATTACGCCACACAAAATAAGACAGAGATCTTCTTAATTGCCTAATTGCATACAAAGCGACCAAAGCATCCTTTGATTAAACCAAACGTTTAGTCATTGTTATTAACTCTCAGGTATTAATGGATGTGAATGCTGTGTCGTAATTTAGTTAATCAAATCGTTCACCCATGACAACGTCAACATACATTTCACCAAAGCTGGATGTCCTAATTGAGTAACTCATGATAAAGGAACATGATTTGTCTGCCGAACTTGTATCAGAGACTACGTACAAGATTAAAAACAAATTCTTCCAGAGAAAGCCTAGCTTTCAAAGTTCACCTGTTTGTAGTGATAGTGCGTTTCTCCATACTGATCGTGGTAAACAATGAAAGACCACAGTCTTTCGCATTTTCAACGATGTATCTCAGCTGGTACTATATTATGCCCTGTGCTATTACAGGAGTCATTACTGTCTCCTTTACTGTACTACCGTGTCAAACCTCGTTCATCAGCAGCACGTTGTGGCGAGATCACACCCTCCCCCCCTCCCCCTTTTGTATTTACTAACCTACGGTATCCGTGATAAAAATAGTAACGACAGTGTTATGGCTTGCCAGCCATAGTTCCACTGTGTGTTAGGGGTTGAGTTAAGAATTGACCAAGCGCGTCTCTCTACGAGGTTCATAAGAGGCGAGTGACTAGGGACACTGTGACTTGCCTTACGTTTGCTCTGAACTGTACTAGTGATTTTTGTGCTTAATGGCCTTGCATAGCCTAGAGAGATTGATGGGCCATAAAACACCATTTATCTATCCATTCGTCGCTAACCATAGAAAACTTGATACACGCTCTGTGCTAACGTGCGGAGCAGAGACGTGTGATTGGCCACATTTCCAGAACGTGACTGAAGATTTTCCTGTGAAAGACCTAGCTTTATATGGAGACCACGTAATTGGACAGCGAGGTAGAGTGGGTGTGGTCTGATTGTTCCCATTGGATGGGAGGGCACGACAATCTAAGGCATCCGCCTTTTGGGTATATAATCCCCCACCGCGCAGTGGCACGGACGGGAAATTCAACCAACCAGAAAAGATCATCACGTGTGAGACATGGCCTCTCTCCACTCCACACTGTCTGAAGAGTAAAGCGCCTGCCCCAGGATCAAGTCCAGTTGCTGTGCTTGCCTGCATTTGAAACTACAAAGCGTCTGCCCATTACCAGGGTGAAGATTCCCGTTTTCAAGCCTGCATGAGCTCGAAGCTACAAAAGGTTACTATCTACGTCTGCCCATTACCAGGGTGAAGATTCCCGTTTTCAAGCCTGCATGAGCTCGAAGCTACAAAAGGTTACTATCTACGTCTGCCCATTACCAGGGTGAAGATTCCTGTTTCAAGCCTGCCTGCATCCCAGGCTACAAAAGGATATTTCTACGTCCGCCCATTGCCAGGGCAAAAACTCATGTTCGTAGTGCCTGTGCACTTGTTTCCCCCTGCTTCCCTTTCCCCCTCCCCCTCTCTCCCCACCAGTCCCTCTAGAGCCGCTGCTACTGTCGCCCAGAAGGTAGGAACCTTCATGTAAGTGGATTAGCATGAACACGAATCATGGCCACCTCGTTTTAGGACTACCTTGTCTTTTTCGTTGGAAACAGACTTTGAATCAGATAAGTTAGATTTTGATAGGTTGGGGAGCCGTAATTATTTATTCTATATTGATTATTGAATTGAATTATTGTTTCATGATTGCCATTACTAATCTCTAATTATCCTTATTTATTGTTGCTAGGAGAAATTAAAGTGATTTGATTTTGATCTTTGTCCTCACCATATTTCTGTCCTGTTCCATCTTTGATAGACTGACTGTGTGAGATAGCGTTACTAGTTTGGCTGTGTGAGTGTAAATTCCCCTAGACCTTTATTCAGAAACGAGCCAAGTCGAACTTGTAACACACGTTTATTGCTTGTGTACTTGTGACATCCAGGCCTCCCCAATTTCAATGTGTTGTGATAGCACACAGTAGGTCGCATGAACACGTCTGCGGTGTAGAGAATCAGTATGTTACACACTGTGCTAGTGCATACGTTCAGGTACTCCCAACTAGAAACACTGTCCATTTCCCTCTTTTTAAAGACTAATAGAAGTTATTCTGCAAAGTCGAAAAGTTCCACTCTATCTTGTTTCAGCACGCTATCGTCTGGGCTGTCCAGTGTGTCCTCCAACATCTGGGAAGACTTTCTTAAGCCTCATATGTCTCACGCATCTGAATTGAAGGCCACCATCATTGCCAAAGTCTCGGGTGAGAAATAGTAGCAGACGTATTTATTTGTGACAAACACAATGATCAAGGGGTTTTGAAAATGGAAACAAATTTTGAAAATGTGAAGGGCAGGAGGAGGAGGAGCTGGGTCGGGGGCATGAGGAGAGAAAAGTCTTGACTTGGTCGCCGGATGGTTGATGTCATTTTTTAAAAATCAGCTTTTTGAGAAAATAGTTTCATTGTGTTAATGTGCAGAGAGTTTCTGAGAATGTTTCTCTGTCTCCTATGTCACCTGCCCAACACTTTTGAGTATGTACATTGATATAAGCTTACATGGTGTTTATGGTGAATTTTAAAATATTGTCATTATTTCGATAAGTTTGTCTGGTTAGTTTGTGATGACGTGCTTCTGTGTAATTGTGTTCATTTCACATTGAATGCATGCATTGGAAATTGCAAAATGACAATTGAAATAATAATTTTTTGCTACACGTAATGGGACCCCGGGATGGACTGATGGATAGTGTTTTACGGCCCATCAGCCTTTGTAGGCTCTGAAAGGACATTAATTTAAGCACGATAAACACTAGAACAGTTTAGAGTAAACGTAAATCAAGTCACGGTGTCCCTAATTATTCGCCTCTTAGGAATCGCATAGGGAGACGAGGTGGGTCATTTCTTAAACCCACACCCACCCCGAACCAACAGGGGGATGGTTTTCCGGGAAGGAATGCTGTGGCTTGGCTATGGGACAATCTACTTCGTCTTGGTCCACTGCCCGTATTACTGTCAGTGCACAGACCAGGACTCGGCACTGAGACTGCTCTTCAGGGAGTGGTGAATGACTCCCTGCCTACTGGTGATGGACAGGTCGTGATGCTGGTGCTACTAGACCTTTTGGTGGCCTTCGATACGACAATACGATCGACCATTGCATATGTTGCACTTCTCTTTGCAATATCCTGTTACTATGGGGGTTCTCCTAGCTTGCGCCGGGAAGTCGAAGTTCACAAACTCCGGTGATCGTTTTCAATAAAACTTTATTCATGCACTGGTCGATACATAGTGGTGACAATCAGTGACAACTTCACTATGCGCAGTGCCGCAGAGGACTCACTCCTTACAAAGGAGGACTCGCTTATCTTCTAGTTAAGCTCTCACCTTAACTCTGTCGTGTGTTCGTGTTCTCTCCTGTCGCAATGTCGTGCTTTTTATACCCTTACACAGATTCCAGAACCTACCAGAACAGAGTACGATATACTTGGTGGCCAGGAAGCTTCACGAATGACGTCACGTGACACAGCAGAGACAAATTTAGCCCCTCTCTGCCACGTCGCCAGGCAACAGCACGAGCGGAGAGGCTGATGTAAACAGCCCGATTGCACTACGATGTTCCCGTTCGTTCTAGAACCTTCACAACACAAACTTCTCGATCGATGGACTGATTCTGATCTTTCGACAACTATTCTCAATTGGTTCGAGAGCTATTTTATAAATAAAATGAATTAACAGAAGAATTTGGCGAATGAATGAACGAATAGAATGAATGAACGAGATCTTATGGCCCTCAGTCTTTGAAGGTTTTATAAAACTATTGACCGTGAAATCACTTGAACTATGTTGTTTAATTCAGAGCAAGTGAAGTCATGATTTCTCTAGTTATTAATCTTTTATGAATCCGCATGAGAAGACTCGACGGATCTATTCTTACCCCTGAACCACAGGAGCTGAATGCAGACAGTGCTCGCAAGGGGGTCGATGTCGAGTAAATTTTTTAACTAGCGGGATTCTTCAGGGCTCAGTTTTGAGGCCGTTTCTATTTTCCCCTGTACAAAACCACTGAGTGTCTGCTTTGGTAAGCATCATGTGCATCATCATCTGTTTGCAGATGATGCAATACTGTGTATGGTTCCAGCACCCAATCTAATGGTTGGTCTTAATGCTCTCACAACTGATGTGTTTCTTTTGCTTCAGTTGTGGTGTGCGGGGGGGTTGCCTGTGGACTCTCTGTCCTCATCTCCCACATAGGGGGCCCTCTTAGCCAGGTACCTGCTTGTGAGAGGCAGAGGGAGGGAGGGAGGAAGAGAGAGAGAAAGAGAGAGAGAGAGAGAGGAACAGAGAAAGAGAGAGAGGCACAGAGAGAGAGAGGCAGAGAGAGAGAGGCAGAGAGAGAGAGAGATAGTGAGAGAGAGAGAAAGAGCAACAGAGAAAGAGAGAGAGGCAGAGAGAGAGAGAGAGAGGCAGAGAGAGAGAGATAGAGTGAGAGAGAGAGGCAGGAACAGAGAGAGAGGCAGGCACAGAGAGAGAGGCAGGCACAGAGAAAGAGGCACAGAGAGAGAGAGAGAGGAACAGAGAAAGAGAGAGAGGGACAGAGAGAGAGAGATAGACAGAGAGAGAGAGAGATAGACAGAGAGAGAGAGGAACAGAGAAAGAGAGAGAGGCAGAGAGAGAGAGGCAGAGAGAGAGAGAGAGAGAGAGAGAAGCAGGCACAGAGAGAGAGGCAGGCACAGAGAAAGAGGCAGAGAGAGAGAGACAGAGGAACAGAGAAAGAGATAGAGGCACAGAGAGAGAGAGAGAGGAGGGGTGAAAGAGAAAGAGAGAGAGGCACAGAGAGAGAGAGAGGCAGGGAGAGAGAGAGAGGCAGAGAGAGAGAGAAAGAGAGAGAAAGAGAGAGAGAGAGAGAGGCAGAGAGAGAGAGAGAAAGAGCAAGAGAGAGAGAGCGAGAGGCAGGCACAGAGAGAGAGTCAGGCACAGAGAGAGAGAGGCAGAAACAGAGAAAGAGGCACAGAGAGAGAGAAAGAGAGAGAGAGAGAGAGGAACAGAGAAAGAGAGAGAGAGAGAGGCACAGAGAGAGAGAGAGGCACAGAGAGAGAGAGAGGCACAGAGAGAGTGAGAGGGAGAGAAAGAGGAACGGAGAAAGAGAGAGAGGCACAGAGAGAGAGAGGCAGAGAGAGAGAGAGACAGAGAGAGAGAGGCATGCACAGAGAGAGAGTCAGGCACAGAGAGAGAGAGGCAGAAACAGAGAAAGAGGCACAGAGAGAGAGAGAGAGAGAGAGAGAGAGAGAGAGAGGAACAGAGAAAGAGAGAAACGCACAGAGAGAGAGAGAGAGGCAGAGAGAGAGAGATAGTGAGAGAGAGAGAAAGAGCAACAGAGAAAGAGAGAGAGGCACAGAGAGAGAGCGAGGCAGAGAGAGAGAGAGAGAGAGGCAGGCACAGAGAGAGAGTCATAGAGAGAGAGAGAGAGAGAAAAAAAAAGAGGAACAGAGAAAGAGAGAGAGGCACACAGAGAGAGAGAGGCACCGAGAGAGAGACAGAGAGAGAGAGAGAGAGAGGCAGGCACAGAGAGAGAGGCAGGCACAGAGAGAGAGGCAGGCACAGAGAAAGAGGCAGAGAAAGAGAGAGAGAGAGAGAGAGAGAGAGAGAGAGAGAGAACAGAGAGAGAGGAACAGAGATAGAGAGAGAGGCACAAAGAGAGAGAGAGAGGCAGAGAGAGAGAGAGAGAAAGAGAGAGAGAGAGGCACAGAGAAAGAGAGAGAGGCACAGAGAGAGAGAGGCAGAGAGAGAGAGAGAGAGAGAGAGAGAGAGAGAGAGAGAGGCGCAGAGAGAGAGGCAGGCACACAGAGAGAGAGGCACAGAGAAAGAAGCACAGAGAGAGAGAGAGAGAGAGAGAGAGAGAGAGAGAGGGCGGAGGGGGAACAGAGATAGAGAGAGAAGCATTGAGAGAGAGAGGCAGATATATATATATATATATATATATATATATATATATATATATATATATATAAATAATTTTTATATACATATATATATATATATATATAGAGAGAGAGAGAGAGAGAGAGAGAGAGAGAGAGGAACAGAGAAAGAGAGAGAGGCACAGAGAGAGAGAGAGAGAGAGAGAGAGAGAGAGAGAGAGGCACACAGAGAAAATCTCATATGAACCATACCTTTCATATTTTAATCATCAATGGATTTAATTATGATATTTTTAATACTTAAAACTGTGCATATTTCCCGAATCTTTCCCGTAAAGCGTCTAGCGATTACCTATATTTATGACTAACAAATTTGTTCACACAGCAAAGAACACTGCAGAAAACTTTTGAGAATTCATGTGAAAATTTTGATCGATTACATCAATCGATGTTACTCTATTATTCTTTGCCTGCAACAGTCATGACTTCTATTAGTACGTCATTGTTTTGGTCTTGCACGAAGATCACAGGCAGCATTCTCTCGGCCTTTGGCAGTCCGCTTTCTGGACTCTTCCTTCTGTCGTCGCTGTGCCCCTGGGCGAACAAATGGGTGAGTGCTTCTGCATAGTGGCCTTTTTTCACACGTCAGCGAGTGATGCCAGCCTCTGGCATTTGCTGGGTGTATCTGCCCTGGCGTGTGCTACAGTTGAAAACCCTCGTAGCTTGGGGGAAAGAATAAATCCATCGTGTCTCCTTACGAGATTCATGACAGGTGAATAACGAGGGAAACTGACACTTGATTGATCTTACTCTAATCGGCGCCTGTGATTTAGCAGTGAATGGCCTTACACAACCTACATAGACCAATAGGCCTCAAAGTCTCATTCATTCACTTGTGTAATCATTCATTCTGAGGTAGAAACCGACAGCGTGGTTGCCAGAACGGTGTGAAGTTTTCGTCGGTGTCGATGGTGCTGCTAGCGACATCACCGTCAATGGCATTATTTGTGCAGTAGCGTCCCCTTTCGCTTATGAACTATTTCCCCAGACTACAGTGACAGCTTCATCGCCCACACGTCCTAGATCTTTGTTCCTCGGATAGGGTAGTTATCCCCACAGCAATGCTTGATGTAGACATTGTGCCTTGGTGAGTTAACTACCACCGCTGTCGTGCATATCCAATTCTTCTTGCACTGGCTCTATGGAATCGAGTCGTGTTTATCAAATGAAGACGCTCTCTGCATTTCGTCTGACAAGGAAACGTCGACCCCAAAACAAGTGTGCCTGCTGACAGCCATTTGATTATTAGTCATGCACGTGCAAAGCATGCTGGCGCGTGTGCCCTGTTGTTGACAGCTTTTAAACCTCTTGGTGACTTACCTGTGTGAAAGAATGTTGCTGCCATCCGCGATATGGAATAAGTCACAACGACTCCAGGGATACTATTCTAAATGTTCAAAAGATCTTCCAGTACGACTGCAAGAATTCAGACTTGAACAACCTCGTGTGCTACGACGTTGCTTTGCACTCTGGGTATGTTGACGGCTGGATTATAGCGGATCATAACTGAGGTCAGCTTCTACTGGAGTAATGATTCGGGCCGAATTAACCTAAAACTGAAGAACAGTGTTTTACTCTCAGGTGAGCAGTAACTTTTGCGTGTCCGTGTACTGTGAGTTTGATTACGAGCCTAGTTTGAGGTCGCGCCATGCCAACCGTCATTATGCTATGTCCATTCAGACTGATGGACGACTTGGAGGCTGTGCTTGAGTAGACTGACACAATGCAACCGTCATTATGCTATCTCCATTCAGACTGATGGACGACTTGAGGCTGTGCTTGAGTAGACTGACACAATGCAACCGTCATTATGCTATGGCCATTCAGAAGAATGGACGACTGTGAGGCTCTGCTTGAGTAGACTGACACAATGCAACCGTCATTATGCTATGGCCATTCAGAAGTATGGACGACTATGAGGCTCTGCTTGAGTAGACTGACACAATGCAACCGTCAGCACTTCTAAACACCTTTTTGATCATTAGAATTTGGCTGTTGATGAGATATCCGTAGTTCTCAGCCACACCTGATTTTCAGTTCCAAAAGACCTGTACATGCTTTTCATGGGAGTTTGTGAAGTGAAACAGTGTACTTTGTCTATGACAGTCACGTTTTTGCACCAATTTCACAGTGTATAACTTCCCCTCAGACAGATATGAAGTCTCGTCCAGGAAAACAACACATCAGCAACACAAGAGTCGTATACATTTTCGAAAGGTTAAAAAAAGGCAAAAGCGTTGCCATTATAATCCAGTAGACCAGAACATGCGTATTAAAAAATATCTCTTCTGCTCTAAATGACTAGCTTCACTGCCCTGGTAAGTGCCTGGTCCAGAACTCCCATCTCTTATTCCCACCCTCTGCTTCAGGTTAGTTCTTTTGCAGCCTTACTTCCCAACTGGGATAACAGGTACGGACTACATCACCAGACCAACTTGTGTTCTCTAACAAAACAAAATGACCACAAGGATCACTTGAAGGTGTGGCATGCCTGGTTTAACGAAGAACATAACGTTCCTCCTTCATTAAGCCTGGTATTTTCTCCACCTGCAAGCGATGCTTGTGCTCCATATTGTAAACACGATGGAAAGTTGAGAAAGCTATTTTTAGGACGATTATTTATTTTGTGGCTCATCATAAACGTTGAACCAACATTCTCACAGTCACACAGAGGGGAAAGTGCATTATAGATGTTCACCTAATACATTCATACTCGTTCATATTTAGCTGCTCCTGGAACGAGTAGATTCCTTCTCTCTTGAGATTTTTTTGTTTTGGTCGTGAAAAAAATACCACGTAGGTCTGGCGATGTTGACAGTGCCTCTGTTACTCAAGTATTTTTGCTTTTTCTTCGGTTCCGGCGATTTAACTTTTTCCTGTGTTGTGTGCTCTGCCTGCAGGGTGCAATGGCGGGGACAATGGTAAGCCTGATGGTCTCCTGCTACATCAGTTTTGGGGCTGCCTTCATCCCACTGAAACGACAGGCATTCGAGCTCCCACCTGCCCCCACTGACGGCTGTCGGGCCCCCTTCAACGGCACAACGCCCTATGACGTCACGGCTGCCTACAACAACTACAACGTCACCTTCGGGAACTCGACACCGGCAGGACACGTTTTGGGACTGAGCACCACGGCCACACCTGCCCAAGCTGGACCACCTGAGGCGTAAGATTCTAGGCTCCATAGAGCATCTCAGCACAAGCACCGTTAATCGGCCGCTGTATTCCATAAAATAGCCTGGAATACTGACTTCCATCCTTCTAAACTTTTTCTCTCCTTTTCTCCAACATCGTCAGACAGTCCCCCTGTGGGTTCGGGGTAAGAATTGAGCCACCGCGTCTCCCTACGCGATTCGTAAGAGGCGAATAACTAGGGACACCGTGACTTGAATAGCGTTTACTCCAAACTGTTCTAAAGATTTTCATGCTTAATGGCCTGAAAACACCAACCAACCAATCAACCAAACAAATCGTCAAACAGACTACAAGGACTTGACTTTTGATGCCCCCTCCATCTGTTGTTGTGTCACAAAACTATCGCATAGTTTCTGTTGGGCTTCTGGGAGTGTGACGCCCAGAAGAATGACAGTCTTCGAGTTTACAATCAGTGTGGACTCGATTATATTATGACGTCGCTGTCTAGTGCTCGGACTTTGTTGCTCTGTACATCTTGATCATGTACCTCCTGTTCCTGGCTCTGGTCCTTTCTCTGCACGTCTGTCTTCTCCTCCAGCTGCCTGTGTTTCTGCTACTTATCTTCTTCATCCTACGCATCCTCCAAGAGATCTTCTGCTTCAAACTATATTTTACTGCTCCCGGGACGACTAGATAAAGCCTTGCTTAACTCTAAACTCGCCTCAGTCAAGGATGTGCTCAGCGCGAAGCTCATTGGATGTGCTTTTAGGGGAATAACTCAGGCTGTAGATGAGGCAGAGGTCACGGTAGCGTTCCCCATCTACTCTGTGTCATACCTTAACGAACTTCCTGTTGTAAACGAGGCGGCCAATGAAAAATAAGGAAATCCTGCAAAAACATGTTTAGCACGAAGCTTATTTGGTACGCATAAAGCGGAATTACTAGTGCCTCAATGACCACATAGGTGTCGATAAATGAAACAAGCGCTTGAAAGTTCAAATATTCGTTGCAGTGAAAGCACACGTTTCTGCACTGTTTCTAATCAGTTCACACCAGTAATCAACGCTAAATATTCTAAATGTCCATATGAAACTAACGCGTCGAGGGGCCACTCCGCCATTACGTTTGTTGCAGTCAGCGCCGAGTTCGCTCCCTTTGATTCATGGCCTCCTTTACCCATGTTAAAGCAGGGGGGAGGTATATGTTATTTTAGCACGATAGTGTTGACTTTGTGAAGTTTAGACCTCCTTTGTACACTACGATGTTATTTTTAAGGCTGCCTTTAACCTCCCTATGTACACCTCCCCTGGTCATTGTGATGCGGTTTATCATTTGTATTTTCCTCCTTTTCACGCCCACTCTGCATACTGTGGGCAACACCACCACAGGAACTGTTATTTTTACGAGTTCTGCTCCCACCACCGTCAACAGCACCACTGCAACCTTTACTACCAAGAGGACCACCACCACCATTACTACTACTGCTGCTGTCAAAAGTACGGTTACTGCAGCGGTAACAACGATGACGAAGAAGATTACACCATTGATTGCTACAATAACAGCTGTAGCAGCCTCGTTGTTGCTGCCGCTGTTGCAGTAGATGTAGTTACGGCAGCAGCAGCTACAAAAGAACGATCACTTATTCTTCTGCTACCACCGTAACCTCTCCACATGTTTAATTGCTGTTGTAGCTGTTCATGTCTCTGTACGTTGGCAGGCAGGGGATAGAGAATCTGCTGCTCATGTCCTACCAGTGGTTTGGGCCTTTCTGCATCCTGGTGGTCTTTGTGGTGGGCACCCTCGTCAGCTTCTTAACAGGTATTTAAAACAAATTTCCATTCAGTTATTTTGGAAGGAAAAGAATGCAGGCAGAAAAAAGACGGGGAAAATACAACCATTTCATCGATAAGAACCTCGCATCACAACGTATCATCATCATCTTCATCATCATCATCATCATCATCATCATCATCATCATCATCATCATCATCATCATCATCATCGTCATCATCATCATCATTGTCATAATCATCGGCGACGACGTCAGCATCGCCGCCGCCGTCGTCATCATTATCATCGTCATCATCGTCGTCATCATCATCAACATCGTCACCGTCATCGTCGTCATCGTTATCAGCAGCAACACCAGCATCGTCGTCGTCGTCATCTCAAAATCACCATCGTCGTCGTCGTCGTCACCGTCGCGTCAGCTGTCGTCATCATCATCATCATTATCATCATTGTCCGCATCGTCGTCGTCCACCTCGTTGTCATCATTGTTGCTGTCATTGTCATCGTTGTCGTCATCACCATCGTCGTCGTCGTCGTCGTCATCATCATCATCATCATCATCATCATCATCATCATCATCATCATCGTCGTCGTCGTCGTCGTGGTCATCTTCGTCATTATCAGCAGCAGCAGCAGCAACATCGTCATCATCATCGCCGTCGTCGTCGTCTTCGTTACAATCATCTCCCTCATTCTAACTGCCCTCCAGGCGCCAACAAGAAGGACCCCGTGGAGCCCAAGTACCTGGTTCCCCTGTTCGACCGCGTGCTTCCCTGCTTACCGGAGGGCCTCCGGCGCGTGCTGCGCTGTGGTGTGGACTACCCCGAGATTAAGGTGCGTTTGTCGAGCAAAAGTCGGCAGCCCAGTTCTCAGCCCCCAACCTCCACTCAGCCGTATTAGCATGGTTATTTTGACGCCTTTTTCACAGCAAATTTCATTTTCTGCCTCTCTCAACATGGCGTGTGGGTGCTTTTGTCATTAGCACACACTCACCAACCCATCATCACTACTCGTAGTGTTGACCCAAATCTTTCTATTCAAGAAGGTTAAAGTGCGAAATTATCCGCATGGTTTACAGCCTTTCATTTTGCTGTTCTCAACCAATCAGATCTGATTTATGACTGTGCTGGTAATATGGTTTCGTGTTCGTTTGACTCATCTTCCCTGTCATCTCGAAAATATATTTTGAAGTAAATGATGGGCAGTCATTTGAACTAGATTTTCCTTATTAAGGTGTTCTAAAAACATGGTTGAGAGTATGTCTGTCTTTTTGTCACTGTCTGT